>VMBQ01002182.1:66362-86913 GCA_007657795.1 Dreissena rostriformis
AGTTTATCACTAGATGATATTGTATAAGTACTGGTGTTATTTGTGGCGTGTTCTGAGAAAACTGGGCAAAATGCTTGTGCGTAAATTGTCATCCCAGATTAGCCTGTGCAGTCCGCACAGGCTAATCAGGGACGACAATTTCCGCTTTTATGACATTTTTCGTTTAAATGAAGTCTCTTCTTAGCAAAAATCCAATTTAGGCGGAAAGTGTCATCCCTGATTAGCCTGTGCGGACTCCACATGCTAATCTGGGATGACACTTTACGCACAAGCATTTTGCCCAGTTTTCTCAGAACACGCCACATATTAAACTTACAGCGATGTCCTTGTCAGTGAGTTTAGCCCCGGGGGTGCGGTATTCCTTCAGGGCTGCAGCCAGTTCCTGAATGGTCAGAAATCCGTCCCCGTTCTTGTCTGCAGAGTTCCAGAACTCCTCACACTGTTCCTGGGTCAAGGACATGTTGAAAGGTCAAGGTGAATGTCGCCTAAAAAGAAGCAAAGGTCATGTTGAAAGGTCAAGGTAAATGTCACATAAAAAGAAGTAATGCGTGTATTTTGCCGAATATATCGTCGTAAATATAGTTCTGTGGATTTAGGGTCTTTTGACTTTGATGAATATATTAAGAATGTTGAGGCCTTCAAAAAATTGATTATGAGAACGGTACGGTTGCTTCTCTTTACTACATGGAAAATCCTAGACTGGATTTTTGTTTAGAAGATACTTCCTTTAAACGAAAGTTTCCATTAAAGCGGAAAGGGTCGTCCCTGATATACCTTTTCGGACTAAACATGCTTATATAGGACGATACTTTACGCACATGCATTAAGCCCGGTTTTCCAAGAGCGCGGCTCAAATGTCTCTTGTTTCTTTGTTCACGCTTGCAGCATTTGTGCAACGTACCTGATACAAAACACGAGACAATGTCGATGCAATATTATACTCGCGACAATTTATACTACATTTTTCTTGAAATTAGAACCGCGTCGATAGTTTTATCTGTGCTGGGATACACTATTTCGAAAAACAAGCCTATCAGATTTCTTTTATTGTTAAAGCATAAAGGACTATCCTTAAAATAACACATTAAGTTAAATGTCCTCTTTGATATCATATTTGAGTTAGTGGGTAAATCGCAAAATTATCCTTTAAGGGATTTACATCCAGTTCAGATAATACAATCAAAATCCTTAACTTAACCGTCCGTTACAAAATGTAACAAAATTACAATTTGGTCGTCATCAGTTTTCCCGCTTGTTGATGTAAGAACTATTCTTTGTTCAATCGAAATAGTGCGTTCTCCACCGATTACGTACATATCTAATCTGATTCAGCTGTTAATACTGGTTCCCGGCGTAAGTCCTTCGGAGACAGGCGGCATTGTGTGAGGAATAGTATTGCTGAAGCTTGTTATTTTCACATTTCTGTCGCTAATGTATACCGTTAAAAACCACCAACACGTATCTGATCAATATTTGCCTATCAACATGAATCTGATAAATATACCAGCCTATCAACATGTATCTGATAAATATATTCGCTAATAAACACGTATCTGATAAATATTAGCATATCAACACGTATCAGATCAATATTAGCCTTTCGACACGTATCTGATAAATATACCAGTCTGTCAACATGTATCTGATAAATATATTCGCTAATGAACACGTATCTGATCAATATTAGCCTATCAACACGTATCCGATAAATGTATCAGTCTATCAACACGTATCTGATAAATATATTAGTCTATCAACACGTATCCGATCAATATATTAGCCTATCAACACGTATCTGATCAATATTTAGCATATACATTTATACAAAAATACAAACTTGCAGACATGTCACTGATGGGCATCTATCCTTAAAAAATGGAATACAAACGAAGAAGCAGAAGAAGAAGGAGAAGAAGAAGATGATGAAGAAGAAGAAGAAGACGGAAAGGAAGAGGTGGAGGCATGCGATAGCTCGAGATGCCTCTGATTCTTTTTGCAAAAGCATAAAAAGGCGATACATTAACATTTCGTGTATATCTGATTATTTATGTACTAAAACACCCAACCCAAATAAATTAATGAATAACTAAACATCTTAGTCGGACACGGATGCCCCTACATTTCATTTATGTCTCGAAACTCAACTAACGTCAAAAAATGGACCAGGATATTCAAATGTAAGTAAAACTTTACTCACGAACAATCTGTCCTTAATGCACACCAACTTACAACTACCAAAAATCACAGCAAGTCAAACTATTATATATCCGCGAACACAAGTTATCAAAAACATACGACAGACTTCCTCATAAAATCTTACTCAGTAAAGAGCGGGGAGGAAATATGATATTATAAATACTAAATTAATGGAAGCCAGGTTTAAAATTTTCCCCAATAAGGCCAGAGTTTTATTATTTTCTGTTTAACGGGATTTTATTTTGAAAGTTTGAGTAGGAGGGGGGAAAAAACAGACATTTATTCAATTTAGTCAGTGATAAATGTCCTCCACTGGATTGCGGATTATTGATTATAAAGCTGAGATCTACTTTTGTGCATTGCAACGTGACAATGTTC
Source organism: Dreissena rostriformis (assembly GCA_007657795.1). Lineage (NCBI taxonomy): Eukaryota > Metazoa > Mollusca > Bivalvia > Myida > Dreissenidae > Dreissena > Dreissena rostriformis. The sequence goes on from VMBQ01002182.1 coordinate 68,937, forward strand.
CACGATTTATGTGCAATATTTTGACCTTAAAGGACTTAAAATGCCGGATTCGAATGCAATTCGTAGGGGGAAACTCTTTCAGTGCACATAAATTATATTTTGTTTGAACAGCAAAAATACATTTCTTCTTTATCTCTGCTCTATTCTTCTTAAGTCGAAGGTAAAACACAATAATTGTGCGGTAATGCTACATGTAGTTGTGTCATTGCATTTTGTGAAAGTGACACATACAATAAATATTTTTCACTTTTTACCTATTTTCGGTTATAACATTTTTGCAAGTTATTTTGTACATGGTGGCACATAAAAAGGCAATGATAGTGCAATAAAATGTGTCATGATCTAGTGAACTATATATATTTATATTAAAATAAATGTTGTTATTGTTATCATGATATATTTTATTATCCATTTATCAGCCATTCATTGTTGTTGTATTTGTTATCATTGTACATTCTTAAGTATCATTATAAATGTTTTCCTTAAATTATTGTGGTACTTGTATAAATGTACAACAGCGGTCTTTTGCCTGACCACCCCTTGAGTGGCCACAAAAATATTGTAATACCTTTTTGTGTAAGTTCAAATTACGTAACTAAAAGGAATAAGGAATAGCAGACAACATGATCCTCTTTCATGGTTCACTTTGGTTGAGTGTGCTGCAGAAAAGGGATTGCGGCACCCCTAGTTACCTGCCCAATAACGAGCGGTTATACCGGAGTATTTTATAATCGTTAATGCTTTAAGGTATAACACGCTACAGGTTACCCCTAGTTACCTGCCTAATAACGAGCGGTAATACCGGAGTATTTTATAATCGTATAATGCTTTAAGGTATTACACGCTACAGGTAATTATACAGATTTCAGTGTGACGTAGACGAAGCAGTTTTACCAAAACAGACAATATTCACCCCAGGAAATCCGAAACCTTGTGAGCAGTGTAAAACCATTGGAGCAGTGTTCGGTATTATATCATGAACTAACATAGGGTAAGTTAATTGGAAAAATTTAAATTGTCCAAGTCCAATTTCAAACAAGTGTGTATTGACATTGATAACAAAGGTATTGGCCTACATGGAGAAAAAATCCTGACAAAATTTATTTAAAAAAAATAAGCGAAATGTGGCTCCCTGACGTAGAAGATCGGGCAAAATGGGCCATGTTCAGGGATTTAGGGGAGAAAAACTGCTTTAATTTGCAAGCCACTACAATAATTAAAGGATTTAAACAAACTTACACATGTCTGTCATAACCTCTCAGCAGGGTTTCTCCAGAAAACTATTTCTTGTGAAAATTTGCGTTTTTAATGACCATGTTGGGTAAACATCGATACCATCTGGAGAAGACCATGAAACCTCATATGAGCAGAGACTTTATAATTCTTGTTGGTGACAAAAAATCTTATTTCCAGCCATTTTGTTGCAATTTCTTTGCTTTGTAGAGGCATATTGTAAATGTATGTGGGCACATATGCATACAAATGTACTTTTAAATGCCTTATGTATTATAAATAGTGCTTTTTCAACATTCTCGAGTATTATTTATTTTTACCAACACTATTTTGGAAAATTTAAAGAAAGACTTGACTGCTTTGTCACATAAATTAATTGGTTAGGTACATATTATGATGTCTTAATAAGTGTAAATGGGGGTTGTATGTATAATATTGAATTAGTCACAGTTTTAAAGTAGGTGGTAGTGATGATCGCAATCCTTACTTCATTGATTTTTTTTTTTAAGAATTTAAAAATTAAGGGCTTTTTTCAACCTGCTGACACAACCAACTGCCATAAATATGAGTTGGGTGGTGTAGAGAGGTGGCTGTTGTTTTCAGATGGTTTGAGTAGCAGGTGTTTAATTGACTAGTTTCTAATTCATTTTATATATAAAGCATTATTGTTGTAGCATTTGTGGAGTTAAATATATGGAACCACGTTCGCTGAAAGACAACATACGCGCGGTTCATCAAGAGCTGGAACTGAACGTCTTAAAATGTAGGAAGCCGATTAAGCTGGGTTCCCACTGCCGATCCGATCAACTCGATCAAGCCCGACCAAGCGGTCGGGTACTGGTCTGGTTCGGTCGGCATGAGTGGTCGGGGGCGGTCGGGTAGGTCGGCATTGGTCGGGCTTCCTACCCGATATTTTTTGACATGTCAAAAAATATCGAATAGCGGTCGAGTAGGAAATAGATCGAGAAGCGCTCGGGAAGTGGTCGTGTATTAGTCGAGTAGATGATCGAGTTGATCGTGAAGCAATCGTGTGGCGATCGGATTGACATCTTTTACACGATCTGTACCCGATCCGCTCGATCTCTACCCGAGTTATTTTAGTTCGCAACACGATCCACTCGACCTCTATTCGATTTGATGTACAGATTTACTAGACTGCTACCCGACGGCTACTCGACCGTACACGATCACTTCCCGATTGCTATTCGACCATACACGAGCTCTGTACCCGATCCGCTCGACCTCTACCCGAGTTATTTTAGATCGCTTTGTACGACTGTAGTACGCCCATCACCAGCTGGTCGTGTGAAGATCTGGTGGCGATCGAGCTGAGGTCCACTTGGTCGAGCTGAGATCGTATAGGGCTCGCGTATAGGTCGAGATGATCGAGCGGAAATCGGAAAGATGGTTGAGTGGACGTCGTGAATGAGTCGTGTGGGGGTCGTGTATTATCGACAAGAGGTCGAGAAGAAGTCGTGTATACCCTTTTTAGTCGAGCTTGGTCGGGTTTGGTCGGGAAATTTCGGTGATCGGGATGATCGAGTTGATCGGATCGGCAGTGGGAACCCACCTTTAAGTACAGGGAAAATCTACACAGACATGAGAAGAAATGCAAGGGGGATCGAATATGCCTGTATTTAAAATCATTTTATTGTTTTCCATTGCTGATATCATATGTTAAGTTGCAAGACTTAATAGTAATAGTATCAGATTTGGAGGCAGTTATATTCCAGATACTGCTAGCACATGTCACCAAAAATAATTATAAAGTCACGGCTCATATACGGTTTCCTGGTCTTCTCCAGATGGTATCCATGTTTTCCCAACATGGTCATTAAAAACGTAAATTTCTCCACAAGAAATAGTTTTCTGGGAAACCCGATGTATGTTTATGGTTAAAATACCGAACACTTCTCCAATGGTATTACACTGCTCACAAGGTTTCGGGTTTCCTGGGGTGATATTAGTAACAAACAAAGCTTAGGCGTATCACTTTTAGCCCCAAAAGGTGAACACGTCTTCAAATAATTGACCAATTAAGAAAACAAAGTGTTCATGTATTACATGGCCAAATGAAGGTGTGTGTCTCACACACAAAGAGGTTCATGGGAAGAATTTTAAGTATCTTTAATTCCATTGTTCATTGCCACGTCTGTAAGCTTAAAATGATCGTATATAACAATGTCTCTTATCTCTTCTCTTCGGTGGCAAATACATTGCACGGCTCAAATTGTTTATTTCATCTTTCAGCATATTTTAAGATGTGTTAATTTGACAGGACTTAAAACTTTCCTAACAGGTTTTTGTTAGTGCGAAGGTTTCTTACAGTCATGATTGTCACACGAAAAGCTTGTTTATGTCAAGGGTTATATCTTTTGCTTTTGTTGATGACATTACCTGAACTGTCTCTCTGGTTTTGGCAAAAGGCTTGTAAAAAATGATAATATTGTCCTGGCATACGGCGATTACTTGTGTAATTAAGGTATTCAGGCATTTTTGTATGTAATTAAGGTTTTGAAGTTTTGTATATTTGATAATGATCTATAAATATAACATTTAATATGGTACACCTCAGGTTATAAGAAAATTATGAGAGATTTTGAGAAATTTATTAACATTTTTATAACCGACAAATGGAATGTAGGACAAAATATTTCAATATGACCCACGAGTCTAAAACTGTACAAATAAGCATGCTTTTAATGATGATAGATTCTATCACTTTTCCCTCAGTGCCCCTCTGGTTCATATTTCTGTCAGGACATCAGTTTACATTCTGCGTAAACAAATATTTAAGTATTGTATGATGTATCCGTTTAAATAGCTCGATATCGTAGAATGATCGCCGATCGCAACAGTTTGCGCCTTGTTATTTTCTTTTCATTTGGAGTTTACTTCAGATAGGTTGGAATTGATGCTGTACATACCCCCCTCACCGATCTAAAAAGTCCCAGGATTTACATCGATCTAAAAACAACACGTGCCTTCCCAAATCCGGAATTCCGGAATCATCCAGAACATTAGAACCCCTGAAAAAGTATTCTTACCCCATATTTACAAGAACATGGATGGGCGTTTTCAGCCCACATGTGTATTCGGTCTGTGAACCGCCGCCGTCCGCTCTAACCACATCGATGATCTGATCTTCGCATTTTATCAAACTTTTCGTTTAACGGAAGAGGACATACAGTGTACAGATTATTTTTATTTTTTTTATTATACTTTTTAAGAAAATAAGTCGCAAACTCTTGTCAGAGAAATGTAGAACAGTTGTGAGGAATTAAGAAACAGAACTTATAAGATACAACTGTGTTTATGTACACATACATTTATGTTATTGATACTAACAACAAATATTTGTTTTACTATGCTAAAACTGTTATTTGTTTGACTTGATCTGCACTCGTCTGATCTATGGTCTGAGATCAATTATAATACTGCACAGGCTAATCTGGGACGACAATTTACACAAATGCATGTAACCCCCTTTGCTCAGAGCGCGACTTAAATATAGAATCTAGCTGGCAAAACGCAGCGTTGCAAAATATGAACTTTTATTGCTTACAACTTTATATACCCGAGAGTGGATAATAAATCTTGTGAAAATATGTATAAAATGTAGGTTTTGTCTCGAATAATTGCTACGTTGCATCCCACTTAGTGTGTCTCTAATTAGCGTGTCACCAATGTAGGCTAACCAAAAAAATATATCATCACGCTAAATTATTGAGTTTTGCGTATCTACGTGTTAATTGTATTACCTGTCAGATCCTTTAAAATAATGTGTTATACAAATGTAGATAAGTTTTTGAATAAAATGAGCATTGTTTCAATTACCTTTACTTAAAGGTGGCATATATAGTTAAAATACACCGGTGGCTTACCAACCGCACAACTTAACCGCGTACACGAACTGACAATAACAGGTTTTAAGCATGATTTCTATATTTTAATGTTAATATTTACATAAACATTTTGTTAAAATTGCCCGAATTATCAAAATATCGAAATTTATTTTCATTTTGTCATTGTGTCAATTAACGCATTTACTTTCACATCTGTTATTCTTTTAATAATCGAAAATAATATTTATATTTAAGGAAACATAATGCATAGAAAATGTTGGCCTCACCTGGATTCTAGCTGGATACTTTATTTATATAAATTTAGAATTGGCTACGGATTCCAATGGGATATTCATGAGGGTAAGGTCAAATATATCGTATAATACTACATTTTCACAAATGTTTGCAAATAAATAGCAGATTTTCAATGCGTATTTGACCAAAATAAGTTTTCGTCGAATATTTCAAAATAGGAGGTAGAGAAATCCATTTTCAAACAATCTTTGATTATTGATACGCAAGTCGAGTTTCTCATGCAGCATGAATTGGACGCTACAAAATCCGATTGCAATAGTCATAGTTTTAACACTGATTCATTCTTACAGAACTCGTGCATCAGATCCGTTAAACGCGGGAATGAAGCAAACATATCAGCCTCGCTCTGGGAAAACGGGGTTTAATGCATGTGCGTTAAATGTTGTCCCAGATTATCGTGTGACCGCACAAGCTTATAGGAGACGCCACTTCCCGCCTTTGAGGAATATTTCGTTTAAAGGAATTCTCTTCTAAATGAAAATCCAGATTAGGTGGAAAATGTCGTTCCTGCTTAGCGTGTGCGGATTGTATAGGCTTATCTGGGACGACACTAAACGCACATGCATTAAGCCCGGTTTTTCCAAAACGCGGCTCATATCAGTCTTCAGCGGCGAATACTCATGCATCAATTAGCTTGTATAAACCATGCGCTCCTATGTCTTTGTATTTGCATAAAGGTGATGACAGCGAGGCGATACGCATAAAAATACGATCAACTATGTTATTAAAGCAGCTCTACTAAGTAGAGTATTAAAAACCGGTTTAAATGATAACCCCATCTATAAATAGTCAAAGAGAGCTGTTCTCATGGTTACGCTTGTAAACCCTTGTGTTAAAATCTTTACAAAATTTATGATGGCGTTAGAAATAAAAGTACTCATTACTTCGTATTAAAACGTATTAATAACTACGAAGTACCGTTAGGGCCATCGTGGTTACACATTAAAATCCAGATGGCGACAATGCAATAGTGCGATAGTACGATTGCGACAATGCGATAGTACGATTGCGACAATGCGATTGTACGATGGCGACAATGCGATAGTACGATAGCGACAATGCGACAATGCGATAGTACGATGGCGACAATGCGATAGTGTGATGGCGACAATGCGACAACGCGATAGTACGATGGCGACAATGCGATAATACGATGACGACAGTGCGACAATACGATGGCGACAGTGTTAAAGTACGATGGCAACAATGCGACAATGCGATAAAACGATAACGACAGTGCGACAATACAATGGCGACAGTGCGATAGTACGATGGCGACAATGCGACAATGCAACGCTGACACTTTCATTACCCAGATATTTTTTAAACAACATCGCTTCCAAACGATGTCATATCATGACGTCAGCATGGTAAAGTCTACGTCGATTATTAAGTTTAAGTTCAAGGGACTAGTTCACATTTTAACCAAATGATACAAACGAGCAAATTAGCATTGTTGACTGTTGTTTAAGCTTCATCTTCAATTAAAATCGTAAAAATATCAAGCGTCTGTAACGCTTTTATCGATAAATCAGCAAAACGCATATTGCCTACATAGAGTTTAAACTACCCTCCAGATTTAAAGGCCTGCGTTATGTAGTGAGGGGACACAATTTAAAGCCAACACATGACAGATGATCACACATCTGTGTCACATTGGTTTAGACATTCATGTAACAATGGCTTACTATAATAATTATATTTTTATAGCACTAATTAGGTCAGATGAGATTTTACATTAAAATAAGTACCATACACTTATTAATTAATACATTAATTGACATACAGACGCAATAAAAATGAAGTATTATTCGATAGTTTGATAAGTCGGGCTATTTCAACTCGTATTTACATTCAAATATAATGACAGTCTAAAAACTTATTCTCATTGGTAAACGTCATTTGTTTGAAAAAAATATTTTCGGTTTCAATATTAATACATCAATATTACGCTTAACTCCTTAATTTATCGCGATGACATTTTGGTAACCCTGTATTATTGACACGCAAATTCACGGGGATCTACATATGATACAACTCGCCAATAAAAATTTCTCCTTGTTACATGTTTTCACAAGATTTATTAGCAAGTTCCGTTTAAGGATGTTTTAACGATGACACTTAACTTTTGCAGCAATAAAACGAAACTAAACTTTCTTTATAGCATGCTTTAACAAGATAAATTATCGAGTCCCGGATCTATAAAGGTTTGCGCAATAAAGTTCCGCAACAATGAAATCGTTACAGTCGTTTCGATTTACTGAGTTTTTTTTAAACCGAATGCAATTTTTTTTTTTTTGTATGTACTTCTTATTACTGATATTATCTGTTTTCTGACTGCCCCGTGAATACTATTTGAATATCGAATGCTTACAACTAATTAAATAAACGCAACATTATGTTTTATTTATTTAAACAAAACAATAACGCAATATGTTGCCGTCTAAACGTAATGAACAACTTACAATATCACGAATAAAAACTAGAATAAACGTAAAGAAGAAAGGATACTCGAAAATCGACAAAATCATAGTTGTATACAATGTTATATGCTGGTTGTACAATCGAAAAGTAATTCATGTAAAATCGACATGAACTCTGAATGAAATGTCCCACTACTCTGGGCAGATAATAATGTTCATACGAAACATCGACTCAATTTTCGGTGTTTGCGCAGAATGCGATAAACGTGTCTGTATCGATTTGTCGCCCGAGGTGTGTCAGGACTTTAAGCGAACTACGTTCTCTTATTGATATATGAGCCATTGCCTTGAATGCATGTGAATAAATAGTCATCGCAGATTAGCGTGTGCTTATAGGTATTTCAATTAATAAGTTCCAGCGCTAAAATAATATTTTTACTAAACCGTATTTACTTTTTACTTAAGTGCTAAGTCTATTGTCTTTTTTATATCAAAACGTTGAATAGCGCTCTACATTCTTTAAACCGATACTGCTTTATTGAAAGGATATTAAAATGCAGTCTCAAACATCTAACCTTCAATTGTGACATTGACATTGAGCTGGCGTGACTTTTTAATGAGAAAAATTGAGCCAATTTAAATGCTTATTATTCAAGTAGTTTACGGTTTGTGAAGCGAGCATTCAAAAAGGGCACAATAAGCATTGACGTGTGACCTTGACGTTAAACACGAGTTTAATTACTTTGCCTGCACCAATACACACCGTTCAATCGACTAGCGCAACGTCTGTGGTTCATCCCGTGAATACTATTTGAATAGCGAATGCTTACAAATAATAAATATAATCGCAACATTAGGTTTTATTTACAATAACGTAATATGCTGTCGTAAGTAGTTTTGTTTTCGTTTGGAGTTTCAGATTTATACCAAAACTTTCATCTCAAACGTTATGAAATCATTTAAGTGATACCACAAGAGCGTTGTTTATCGTTGATACACTGGACAAAATATAAGAAAAATGGTGCACATATCGAGAACTAAGTAAACATTATTTAAATGAGGTAAATGCATTGAAAAGGTCACATACAAGAACAATGCATTTTCAGTTTTCATAAATATCTTTATCGTTTTCCAATAATATTTCGTGCAATCGTGAAGAACAATTATATTAAAAAAAAAGACAAATACAGTTCAGTGAGCATTCGAACTAAGATCCTGTTAACAAAAAGCACGCACTTCAACAGGATTAACACACAACCACATTGCAGCAAACAGTGCGCATGCTTAAAGGCGGTACATTTACTTCGTGTAAACTTTGTTCGTAAAATTTTTAAAACGCTACGTATATACCCGCATTCTCGAAAAATGTTCCTGTAACATTTCTTCAGCAAATATAAAGACGATACCCTATATAACTAGCTGTTCGTCTAAAAGTCGATGTCAGCAATAAAAACAACGGTGCGGATTACTTATTCGTGAACATAAAAGAATTATACTTAACAATACAAGTTGAATACATAAAAGCAATGTTTCCCACTAATGTCCCCAGCGTATATGGTGTACACAATGCACATCGCGAGTTTTAATCCTCGTTATGTACCAAAATCCACAATGAAGGCCGATAGAGTCCGAATGATAGCGTCATTGGTACGAAATATGACGCATGAAAAACATGGCGGACTCGGTCGGAAAAGCGTGCGATTTAGCTACAGGCAGTCAAGAATTCTTCGAGACTGACAGATCCGTCATGATTAATATCTGCGGTGTCAAAGATCTCCTTAATGGCAGCTGGGATCTCTTCCGGTTTGAAGCACTTTGAAGCGCGGACCACAGCCTCGAGTTCAGACCGAGACAGGGAACCATTTTCGTCTTTGTCGAACGATTTGAAAGTGTCCTTGAGCGTTTGGCTGTGGACGGAACAAAACGTGAAATTAATGGAAGAAACACAGTCTTAGTATTATTAACCCTCAGATACCCATTTTGACGTGCGGGTAGTCACTTAGGAAATGTTTATAGATTGGAATTCTTCTTACCAGATTCAAGTTTTAAGGCTTCATTTCCATTAATAAGATACTCATGAGCAGCGAACAGCACAAAACCTGTACAGCCTTCGAGTTACTCGCATAGTGTTTTGGTTTTATGCTGGTTGCATATTGCCATTTTTGATTTGCTTCTGACCGGGAAAGGATTAAAAACATAGAAATATGATAATATATAAAATATTGATATTTAAATGACTTATGCGAATGTTAATCTATGGTTTGATAATAAATGGGAACCAAATTAGGCAAAACCAAAACAATAAGCAATATCAGCAAAATAATGTTTCCAATTAATTATGGATTGAAATAACTCCCCACAAATTTTAATACAAATGTTACATGAAATTTGTAACCCTGTACTATTCGGTATGTCTCGAAAATATGTGTTTCCTTTACTGTCCACGTTATAAACATATACGGCCAAATGTTAAAATGATGCCCCTTCATCCGCGTAAAAGCTGAGCGAAAATAGTTCGCCTTTACTGATAGCTATTGTTTTTTGAGGCTAGCTCGCTCAAAAATCATATCAACCTTTGTGGGCAAACATAAGCATGCAGACGAAACCGCGACGAACAAATGGTGAGCTGATAATCTTACTTTAGAGAAAATGTCATGCGAAAATTCCACATAAAAAAACAACAACGAACACTTACGAGCGAGATGGCTTGCGCATTTCATCGAAGAATTCTTCCTTGGAGACCTTGTGGTCGCCACTCTTGTCGAGGGAGTTGAACATATACTGAAAACGTAATACTGTTGAATTATTTATATTCGTCAGTATGAAATTTCTTGGTTAAAAAACTATTTAACGTACATTCGTGGATTTCTGATTTTGCACAAAAAGAGGAATTAGCGTCGGTCATTTTGCGATGATTTTGTGTTTAATTCGTTGACCAATAAACCACGAAAATCAACGAAAATTTATTTCACACTAATAATAATTATCTTACAGTATTTTGCTATTAAACGGGTTTTCACTAAATCATTATTGTTTGCAGACTTAACAAAACAGTTACATATAGTTATGTGATGAGTTAATAAGAATGTTATCATTTTAATTAAAAACATGTCAATCGGTTAAGAGATATGCAATTGTATATTTGTTTTCCACGCTAATAAACTAAAATTGCAGGTCATTTTAAACTTACTAGCAGGACATTGCCTGCATGTATTTGTCATTATAGTTAAAACGTTAAATACATTTTATTAGTTGAACATCTGTGCGGTAACAATATGCTTTCAAAGGGCCGATATCCTTTTAAAAAGAAAAAATATCACCTTACATTTACAGTGACCATAACAAGAGATATCTTGAACTTACAGCGATGTCCTTGTCAGTGGGTTTACCCCCGGGGGTGCGGTATGCCTTCAGGGCTGCAGCCAGTTCCTGAATGGTCAGAAATCCGTCCCCATTCTTGTCTGCAGAGTTCCAGAACGTCTCACACTGTTCTTGGGTCAAGGACATGTTGAAAGGTCAAGGTGAATGTCGCCTAAAAACAAGCAAAGGTTATAATAAAAGGTCAAGCTTAATGTCAACTACAAAGATTCAATTCATTTTAACCGAATATAGATTCGTTTTATGTTTTTGTGGATTAAGGGTCCAATACTGAAATGTTAAGCTTTGTTTAATCATAAGAACGGTAATAACATATGGAAAAATGCGTATTCAATTATATAAAAAATGCTACTTCGTTTAAGCTTAAGGACAAAAAAAAACTCGCTCGGGTTGGACAATGACCGGGTCAAAAATTATTTTTTTTCACACTTGATTCCCCATCTATCTGGTTGTTCCTATGGTTGAGTACCTGTTTTAACACAATGCCGTTGTGTAGAAATACGCACCTTCGTTATATGTTCATTTATATGCAAGAAATCCGATACAATTTCCCATTCGGAAAATAACTAATAACTATTGGCATTGTGCAATTGTCAACAGGTCAAGCAAGGCTGACCGGTCATCACTATGTGTATTGTATCACGTTTACACCTTTAGCATTTACCCAACATGCCCAATGCCAAACATGAAACAACGTCCATCTTTTTTTTCGAATTTATATAATAAAACCTGTCCAAACAGCCATTGCATTGAATTCAACTGATATATTTTCTACATTGATTTGAGGTAGAATATTTTGAAATGCTAGCAATCATGTATGTGCGATTGTTCAAGCGAAAAGCCTATACATGAAAGACCACATATGATGCAAAGGTTGTGCAATGCAGGGAAGGTCATACTTTACAAATCATTAATTTTCGTATGTTTCTTACTTGGCTACAGTCCATTAAATGTGCAATTATTTCTATATGTGTGTTCCCCCGGTGGGTATAAGTATTTGTGATGTTTTGGATGTAAGAGCACGTGCTCTTCTGATTGCGCACTTAAACTGCACTTTAATGAAAGTTGATTTGTTTCACGGTGTTAAGTCCTGAGGTTGCATTTATGTATAAGACATATCAGTGATTAAACTGTTTTTGACTGTTTTCGGTCGAAAAGTATATGCTTTCAAGCTAAGAGCATTTAAACCTTTCAGAAATGAATCTTATAAGAATTACCATTAAAAAAGAACACAAAAATACTTTAAATATGAAATCTGCATATGAATACTGATATTTATAAAATACTAAATAAAGAAAAAGAAGAACAGAAAGAACCAGAAAAGGCAGGATACGAATGCGACAGCTAGTGAATCCTCGGAGTTATTCCGTAAATGCATATAACAGCAACAAATTCAGATTTCAGATACATCTGATTATTTTATTTTTTTAAACACGCCACTTTAATAAATTAATGACAAATAAGACAGCTTTCCTAACTGATGACCCTTCCTTCCACTTATGTCTTTTAACTCCACTTATGTCGAAACATTTGACCAAAATAATCACATGCTGTTGTTCTTGTTGTTGAAAAGTGTCATCTATGAAGCAAGTTATAAGTTTATATTTTCATTTAGCGGGGGAGGCATTTATTCGGTATCGTAGAAAAAAATCGAGCTGATAAAGAGCATGTGGTATTGTTTTTTTTTTAGTGAAAGCGCGAAATGCGAAACTAAATATGTTGGCATGTTCACATCCTTTTTTAGTAAAGGGCGACAAAATCATCCCACCTGCGTACGTACGAAAAGACGGTCGGCAAATCTATATGGCCGCAACCCCTCTCCTCACCCAATCAAAAAGTGGGGTCATGAGACATAGAACCGTAAAGAGTAAGATGTCAATTGTGGTAAACGGTGATTTGCAGAGTCACTGAGCAAAAGCATACTTCAACCGACGCTCAGTCGATCTGCAAATATACGCTCATTTGTTTGCGAATGAAACTGATAAGACGCATCACTTTTTCAATGTCAAAGACGATTTAAATAAATGAACAAAACTGTTGTGGTTAGTCGAGATTTAAAGTGCACATGAACTTATCACTCTAACAATTGATTTAAAACAGTAACTAGTTCAATCTACCGTAGTATACTATTGTGTTCAGACAAATGTGCAATACATGAATAAATTACTCAAAGCATTAAAACAGTAAACATTTTTTGTAAAACCATACAAAACTAATCCTTCCGAAAAAGAATAAACATACATTGATTAATTTAATATAATAAAGTTAGCCTCTAGTTGCCAAACGATGTCATGTGTAGGAATAAGACCCAAATGAAAGTAAATAAATACTCACGAGCAGTCCGTACCTAGTGCACACCGATTCAAAACTGTAAGTACTCAAAACTAGACAAACATCGTCAAATACACTTAGTTTTCCACCACATGACTGCCGAAATGGGTTGGTTTTGAAAACTATTTGACAGTAGTTTTTGTTAATTCAAGCATCACACAATATATAAATCCTACACTACATCTCTGTTAAGTTGTGTTACAAAATGGCCTTGGGCGATACTTAAACTAGTTTCGAAAGCAGGTTTAACATTTACATCATTCAATTACCAGTTAAGGTACGGTTTTCGTCGTGACCAAATGTATGGAAGCGTCGAAATGGCATGCTTAAAACGTGTAACACTTATGTGAGATTTTTAGTTGTATTTATTCGCATTAATTTCTTAATCTTCACAATTACGACACGCGTTTTTGTAATTGCAATTTAATGATTCTACCATTTGTTTACAAAGTGTTGTTATTACGTTATATCTGTTCAGTTAAGGAATGTCAAAGACTTATGCTAAATGTCTTAAGAAATATTATCGAACATTGATTCTTAAACCATTCATTAATGGCACGGTTTGTTGATATATCCTAAGCGGTTTAAAGTATCAAAAAAATACATGTTTAAAAAGTAAACCGTCCATGATTGTTGTTGATATGCGCTAGAATCGTTTTGTTGTTTCAGCCAGTGAGCACAAGTTACAGCGTTCGATCCTTTATACATGTATGTTATTCCTTCCACAAGTATGCACCTTTTTTGCTTATATCATCGTCCAATGTCCATTATTAAGGTCAATTCACACAACAACAAAAAAAGGAAAAAAGCGGACCGTTACATTGTATAATGCTATTGGGCTAAGGGCATTACTTTGTGACACTGAACCTTACAGAACTGTGTCATTCTTTAACTATATTAGCGGTTCCGGTCCGTAAAATACATAAGAGGCAATCAAGATATACGATATGAACCGGTAAATATTTTCTTCTATGGACCGCACGTGCTAAATATTGACCTCGTGTACCAAATATTGACTATTGCCGTCACCGCCCGGGTTTTACACAGCTAAGTTGCACTTTGAGGTAGCGCTTTATTGTTTCGCGATGTTAAAAGGGGCCATTGATAAAATTGAAAACGGATTTGATGTCAATTTTTATTTGCGTCTTAACATTTTGTATTTCATATTTCAAAGTATTGATATTTTCGGAATTATAACTTACCATGAGAACTTTATAATTGTTGTCCAGGTGTGAGTTGTGGTGTTTGGTGTTAAAATCGTTGAGTATATTGTTGTACTCCGCTTCTAGCGCAAGTTTTATACTAGGTATAATTAGTAGCTCTCTTTCCCGGTGAATAGCTATGGCAGTGTGGCTTTAAAATATGATGGTTATTTTTGTCCATGAAAGTAAGTCAACCCAGAATTAAATTATTCGATGTAATTTATTGTCCAGCAAGGAACTCAACATATATGGTGAACTATATTCTTTATTCTTTACTGTAATAATAGCACTGAGCAAATTTCACTTACAATGTGTTAAAATATGGCACCAGAGTTCTTAAATGACTTAATCAAAATTCAGAACGTAGTTTTACTATTGATGGAATGTCTTTTTCTCCACAGAAAATCTGAGGTATATATACTTGTCCAATGACACACTGTGTCCTGTGTTATACACACGACACAGTGTGTCATACACATGACACAGTGCGCCTGCAACAATAAAAATTGCGCCCGACACAGTATTCTAAGTGCCTTTTTTTAACAGGTGCTCAAATAGAATGTTCTTAGGTATAGAATATTTGTAACGTTAGAACAACTTTAAAATGTGCAAAACATATAACAACATAATAATACCTCAAAGGAACGTTTTCTGCCTTGAATAGAATTCATTTCAGAACTTAAACGATAAATGCAAATATAAAATAATGCTCAAGGACTTTAAAAAGATCGGCTTGACATAAGTTGCTTGGCAACGGGCACGGCTAAATCAAGATGGCTGCCGTCGATTTCTAAGAAACAATCGTGACAATTCAAGTCAAAAGCAATTTATATTTAAATAATGTACTATGCACTGGGTTGTTACAATATCTATATAGGTAAATACTGAGGTAGAAAATGTTCGGTATACAGCATTATACCCAAAAGGAAACCCCAATGGCATAATAATGATAAGTCAGACTGCCCAAAACCTGTATGGATCTCAATCTTTGGCAAAGGTCCATATACAATTTGGGTCTGTCTGGCTGGTTACCTTTATGTCCTTGGGTACTCAGTGGGGTTTTCTATTTTTTCTTAATATAAATTCCTGCTTGGTTTGTTATCTCGATATTACACTGGACATATTTTCACAAGTGTCTCATGTTGTCTGTATCATTTTCTTGTCTCAGCGTAGACGTATTTTCTTACGTAAAATGAACGTATATTAGCCTTTAATTATAAAATGCACGTGTTTATATGTGAGGTATACTAGAAGAAATAGTTCGGCTGCGGTCTGATTAACGCTTGTGGGCTGACTGGTCGTTCACTATGCGAGAAGACCCCTCGGTGGTCTGTACTTTTTCTTGTTTAATCAACTTATGGAAAGAACATATAGTAAGTTGCTTCCTCAAGTATGGTGCCACCTAAGCCTCGTAAGGTATACTATCCTCGTGATCAACATAGTATGATTACAAGTAGAGGACAGATAAGAAATAGGTATTCGTTTTGTATTATACAAATCTTAAATTAATTTTTTATCGCATTTATGGAGTCAAAACGTTCGATTAACTCCAAACAATCAACTTCAATGTGGCTATCGACATGGTCTTAATGATTTTCATTATAAAATCCTTTAAATTGTACAATAATTTTGGAAACAAATACACAAAAGAATGGCAACGAAACTTTAAAATAAACCTTATATCGACCTTTTCGTATATCTTCGATGACAAAAAAATCAAAATCGATGTCAAATTAAATCGGAAATCGATGTCAGAATCATTGGTTAAGGGGAAGGGGGCGATCAGTATAGGAACTCGTCTTTGTAAATATGCGCTCACATATCTGCAAGGAAATTGTATCTTTACTTGTCACACTTAGAGTACGTTGGTGGCCAAAGCCGTTGGCATGTTCGTCATATGGAAGTAAGACTTAGTCGTAATGAGGAGTGCATGCATGCAATTCCCCTTAAACACAGTAAAATTCGACTTTAATAAATACTCCACAAGGCCGATTATTTTAAAACAATGTATTAATCCCAGTTGTAACTAATGCCCGTGTCATCCGCATGACTCAAGTCATATCATTAGCCAAGACATCGTGACTAATGAATTCCTGTGCACGTTCATGACTTGCGAAACCCACATAAAAAATCGATGACAAAAGCTCCATGTCAAAATTCTTTGTGAACAGGGGGCAGTATAAAAGCTTGTCCTTGCAAACCTGCGATTGAAATATATCTTTACTGGTCACACCAAGAGCACGTTGGTGGCTAAACCGTTTGCATGTTGGTCATATCGTGCAATCCCCGCTAAAACACCGTAAAATCCGCCTTCAATACATAATCCACAAGGCCGCTTCCTAAAATAAAGTATAAAGCCTCATTGTAACAAATGCCCTCCGGTCAAATAGCTTAGACACCGTGACTAATGAATGCTTGTCCACGTTCATGACATGCGCTCCATGTACATCCGGCGCACAACGTATGTGCTGGCGGATTTAAAACATCGGACACACGTGATATCGGCTTGAGGGACTTTACGCCAACCACACGTCGCTTGAGAATATGAAGAGGCGTGTGAATCATGGTGAAATACGACCATAGTATTGTTCATATGAGCCGCGTTCTGGGAAAACTGGGCTTTATGCTTGAACATTAAGTTACGGAATACCGTTAGGGCCATCGTGGTTACACATTAAAATCCAGAAGGCGATAATGCGAGAACGCGAGAGTACGATGGCGACAATACGAGGAAACGATGACGAGAGTGCGAGAATACGATGACGAGAGTGCGAGATTACGATGACGAGTATGCGAGAACGCGATAGTACGATGACGACAATACGATAGCGACAGTGCGATAGTACGATGGCGACAATGCGATAGTCATCGTATCGTATTCTCGCACTCTCGTCATCGTGTTCTCGCAGTGTCGCCATCGTACTCTCGCGTTCTCGCATTTTAATGTCTAACCACGATATCCGTATTAAGTGGAGTGCAGTCCTCACAGGCTCATCAGTGAAGATACTTTCCGTTTAATGGAATTTGTCATTTAAACGATGTCTCTTCTGAACGAAAATCCAGTCAAGACGAAATTTTCGTCCATTATTGGAGTGCACAGGTTAAATCTGTGAAAACACATGTTTTTGGGAGATAATTCATGACTGACTTTCTTCTTTTCTCCCTTTTACACGAATAAGCTGTTAGCTTTATAGTCAACGCAATGTTTGTTTTTTTTTTTTTTTTTTTAATTGCACCATTGGTCAAAGGC
>VMBQ01002182.1:87011-116312 GCA_007657795.1 Dreissena rostriformis
TTTTTTTTTTTTTTTTTTTTTTTTTATTTAACTCGGTTGCAAAAAAATAAGAATTAGTAGTCAACATCGTTTTTTATTTGCCAATAATTTGAAACGAGTAATCGAATGAATAAGTAATAAATTCATATCACATTCGCACCACTGTTTGTGCATGATGTCTAAGAACAATTTAAACATTTATTCATAGGTAAAGTGTATATTTTTGAAGCGCAGTATTTTTGACAAACTCATGTTAACACTTCATATTTGAACGGGCCTTAAGTGTTGTTTTTTTAACACTTAAACAAAAATTACATTTAACGGCTCATTAAACAAAACCTGTTCCGAGATTTTAAGATAACAAAAAAAAGTATATTTACAGGCATAACAACTTGTATAGTTTTAAACATTAAGTAAAGTGTAGCTGATGGCCCTTTTTGGTGTTTAAATTATAGCTCCACCGACCAGTCAATATATTCATTTGAAGACAATATAAAAACGAAGTGAACGCATAATTTCCCTCAAGCTACCTGGCTTTAGCAATTTATACATTGATTGGTCTGAAAAAGTAATGAAAATTTAATCAATAATGATTTAACATAGGGTTATCGAGCACTATATACAACAATAAGCACTATAAGCTATGACGTCAGATGTGCTCTTATACGCT
Source organism: Dreissena rostriformis (assembly GCA_007657795.1). Taxonomy (NCBI): domain Eukaryota; kingdom Metazoa; phylum Mollusca; class Bivalvia; order Myida; family Dreissenidae; genus Dreissena; species Dreissena rostriformis. Next base: position 87,661 of record VMBQ01002182.1, read on the forward strand.
TACATACCTAGAGCTCTTCTGGGTCAGGTGTGCAAAGCATCAAGACCCTAGGTAAAGTAGACGATACACCGGTTAGGTGCAGTACCGATAAATACGACTCCGGGTCTGTATTCATACCCAAGGTATGGAACCTGAACAGTGACTTGGAATGTTGCTTTGAAGGTATGGATCTTATAAAGTATCAACTTATGGCGACCCGAGCTATTGATGGATAGAATTCATGCATCAAGGAGTTTACGTCGCTAGAAAATTATTCCCCGTCTCAAGAACTCAAGGTCCCTTATGTTTTGTCAATGCCCGAATAGTAATCCTCTTCTTAAAAGTTTTAACAATAATGCCGGGATGATTGTTCAGTGATTGTATTTTCAAGTTCATGAGGTTCATCCGCGTCTGAGGCTGCATTATGTTAGGGTCCTGAGTGTGTCCCAGAACTCCTAAATAATCAACTTACTAGACACACAGACGTTGGGACGAACTTTGAATTAAAGCTGCACCTTCCAGCTATTTACATAAAATGTAGGTTTTAAAAGATTTTCAATTTTGTTGTGGTCTTGAGTTGCTTGTTTGTTAGCGGAGTACCCGGAGGAAACCCCACCGGCCCGGTATGGTGACCACCAACCAACCTCACATGCCAACGGGATTGGGGGTAAAATCCTGGTCGCCTAGGTGAAAAGCGCGTGTACCAACCACTGCGCTAACCGGAAGGTTCTCTGACGGTTAAGTGTGTGTGTTTCGAAGTTAATGAGGTTCATTCACAAACCTTATTAACTAACTTAACTAAATACGAAAGTTGAGGCATTTGTTTAGTGGTCTTATACTGGGGGGAAACCGGAGTACCCAGGGGAAACCGTTCCGGTCCGGTATGGTGACTACTAGTCAAGCTCACCTGCGACGGGACGGGACTTTTTGGAAGATATCCACGAGGCATTCAGAAAAGACCCAGAAGAAAACGGTCTATCAGTATTACAAAGTACAAATACCGCATTGAAAGTTTATTAGATTTTAAGTACAAACTAAGTAAATCGAAACGTTTAGTGTTGCAAAACGTGAAATTGTATTGCTTAAAATGTTTCGAACATTAGTGTTTTTAAATATGTAACAACAATAGTATGTTTTCGTTTTATTGCTACGTTGTTTCATAATTATGTTGTTTTCGGGGATCAGCTTGTCGCTAATGAAGGTTAACCAACTATACGATAAATGTTTGCGTTCAGCGTTTTGAAGTTTAACTTTACGTGGCAGAACCTTGTAAATATATCGTGTACATGGCATCCATTACTAATTTTTAACGAGTGACCTCCAGAATTAAACTGCGCCGATGTCTAACTTACCGAACAAAACGCAAACAAGGACTGACATAAAAACATGTAAAACATGATTTTTATTTGAACGTTAACTTTTACATACGTGTCGTTTAAAATAGCCCGAAACCTCAAACTATCGAACAATACTTCATTTTCATTTCCTTATTATGGCAATAAAGAATATTCTAACAGATCTTTTATACTTTGAAAAGTCTAAAATAAACTACACATTTTAGACTAATACTATATCTCTTGGTTCAGATAGGTGAGGTAACCACTGGAGGTAACCACTGCAAGTTTGTTTATCTGTTGATACTGATATTAGAGGTAACCACCGTAAGAAATGTGTTGTGCGATGTCAACCTTCGCGCAGAGATTTGACTGGAACAAGCATGTATGTGAGAGCATGGAACGACAACTCTGCATGGAGATTGGTGCGATATATGTTTGCTAGTTCTGAAAGGGGAGAGAACCTCCGCAATTCGAACTAGGGAGCTTTATAACTGGGGAATTTAAGCTAACACGACTGAATTAGTCCCTTTTATACTACACTATCATCCATAAACTATTTAGAGCTGTTTACGAATACTCACCATGTTAAGTCATTGTTAAATTGATGTCTTAACAAATGTGACACATACTTATGTAGTATGTGTGTGTTGCAATTTATGTCCATTCAAAGATTTTGCAACTCAAAATGCATGTATTCTTATTGCTTGATTGTTTCGCTTACACGCGTAAGTTATCTCTTTCTCATGCATTATTATATTAATTATATTACTACTTATAACGTAAAACTACTGAATACGTTGTAATCAAAACAGTTTTGACTTATGAGACACCTTTACTGATGAACATCTTTACTCTTTATGCCGGGCACTTGATAGTAAGACAATTGGGACCCCTCAATTTAACTACCAGCAGCCAATTGTAAAAACATTTTAACCGCATGGTAACCACGTTATCGCGGTAGCCAGACCGCTTACCATGGTTAAACCATTTGTATAAACAATTTACAAACAAATTACTACACACTTACCGCGGTAACTTTTAACCCACCTATGCTAGCTGGGTAACTGCATTTTAACCACAACAACTTACACAAAATGGCCGAGTCGCGCGACATTATAGAAGCTAACCGACGACGACATTGACAATTTTGGCGAGTAAACAGACAATTGCAGCGACTGACACTTTATTTGACTTAATTTAAAGGGCAATACGTTTTCCGACCTCGGACGACGAACTTAAGGACGCAGAGAACTTGTGTTTTTTTAATTATTGTATGTGTATGCCGTGTGTGATCCGATGCATCAATGGCGTCCACCATGTTAAAATCATTTCTCCGGGAACAGGGAACGACAAAAGATGATGAAAAGTACAACAACAAAAACGTTCGAACTAGTATCTAACCTTTAACTATCATTTAAAATCCATAAATAATCCATTTAACACAACAATTGACGATTTTGCATTTAGGGTCTTTAATAATTATTTTAGAATAGTTAAATAAAGACCCTTATGCCATCCTATCACTATTCAAATGTGTTTATGAACTCGATACACTTTCCACTTCGTCACACGCTACGTCATGTACTCTACATTACTGCTGTTCAAATGAACTGGTAACCAAGCAACCGGCCATGTCATATGTCGAATGCACGGTCGGTAATCACGTGCATTGGTAATGAACCAATGCTACTTCCGAGGTGACGCTAAGGACCGGATGTTTTAAGATTTCACGTATACTTTAACAGGGTGAGTAGGTTTTTTTGTGTTTTTTTTCAACATATTTGGACTTATTTTAAAAATCGGGCCACCTCGGAAGTAGCATTGTCAGATTTATTAAGGCATCGCAAAAAAAAGAGGTGGCGCCCGTGATTACCGGCCGTGGAGTGAGGATCGACCCTTCGACATCCCGCTCCGTCGGCGTACGCACTTGTCTTTAGGACACAGAGACGGCCTACACAATGTGTTTGAATTAGTTACTTTGTTATCACGCCGCACATAATAAGTCGTAAACACGAGTTATGTGCTAGCCTCTCTTTCACACAACTTTATAAGTCGTTTGAGTAAGCTCTCTCGTTCCAATAACTTAGCCAGTACCCTGAATTATATTTATGAACTTTGCACACAACTTACACGACGATTGTAAAGGTCGAAACGAGGAAACTGTGCACAGAAATCTGGGCTATTGTTGTTCCAATAAAATTGTGAAATTGTAATTTAAAAAAAAAACTTGAGCATGTGTCGTCGCTGTTTGCTTTACGTTACACATTTGTTTTGGTTTTAATTAGTGTAAAGCATGTTTTAAATTGGTAAAATTCGGACAAATTTAAATATGTTAAAATGAATACTCAACTTAGTTTTGAACAATAATTACACCATAATATTATGTCGTTTGTGAAAGCATATGTTTTAACATTAGCTAGAAATGAAAGCGTCATGTTCGTATATATATTTTAAGTTTAATAAAAAATGATTGCAAACAATCACTGTTGTACCGCCCAACCCCTGAGAAGAAGATTTTTTTTTATTTAAGCGATGCCATTGTGACAGATCATGAGTTGCATATTCGTACCTAAGCGAGAGAAATGCGCGCAAAAAGCCCCTCATAAGTTATCTCCCAAGACAGTGGCGCCAGTTGTTTTTTTCGTTTACCGTTTTAACAAAACATAAACGGCGGTGAACGGGAACACAAACTTCATTTCAATTTCTAACATCAATTTTCGAAGTATGAAATTTATTTACTATAATCTATCAAACCAATGCCACTGTGGAGACCTTGGTAGTGCCTATCACCCTGGCTAGAAGAAATACAGTTTAATTTATATTTAGGCACGCGATAAGGGGTCAGAGTTGCAATAAAACGCATTGTAATGCTTATATCTGACGGACTTTAGGTACCCAGTCCTGACCAACAAAAGATTTCCCCGTCGAATAACTAAACATCGATCTATTACTCTGACTAGGTGACATTCCGTTTAATTTATGTTTCTATTTCGGGCGGTTTTAAGGTACCTATTTGTAACAAACAAGGACTTTCCCAGTACCACTAGTTATGACTTATGACAATTTGGAGAATATGGAACTGTCTATCCCCTTGGCTATGTTACCAAATCAAAGTCATTTACGATAGAAATTTTGATAGAGAGGCATTTCCTATGTTACAAGAATTTATGGGCTGTCGAATAGAGTCCAGTTTTCTAGTTTCCAGATGGTACTTTGGTAGTCAGTTCTTCAAATGTTTGAGACTCTGGAACCCCCGCAAATACCCCGTACAGTACCTTTCTCGCATCCGATACAAAAGCCCTCATTAAAACATCATCTAAACTAAAGAAATTATTATTTTTTAAACTCAATTGCAGGCTTTTTATTGACGCTGCTTCGAGCAGGACTGTCCCAGACGCAATCGGGTTTGTTGTTGTGACTATATTGGGAAGTGTGTTATGAACGTTTGACGCATATTAGAAAACCGTGAAGATTGTGGTGATGCTAACTGGCCGAACATTAGGTCGGATGATACATGTGTGTTTCATGGTATTACTGCTAATAAGATGGTCATAACAAGCATCACGTGTCTCCCCAAAGGAAGTAGAGATGTTTGAACTCTCCCTTTTGTTTCGTTGACTCTTGGTTGACTGTTATGACGTGTATAGTGTGTTGTGTGCGTGTGCGTGTGTGTGTGTGCGTGTGTGCGTGCGAGCGTGCGTGTGTGTGCGTGCGTGCGTGTGTATGCTATTTATGTACTTTCATCAAGCAACTGAAGAGGCACAACTTGTTTTCACAAGTTAAGTTAGTTATGTCTTCATTTAGTCCACAAACGATGTTCTAGATCTGAGCACTAGTTAAAAAGGACTTTAACACACGTATCTTAATATCCCCTTTCAATATAACTAAGAGAAGCAATTACTATCCTTACTTTGTGATTCAGACAAACCACGTTGTGATCACTTGTGTTTATTGTAATTTTGGAGCCTTTAAATGTTTGAGACCTAAGTTTTAATAATCAATTGTACATACCACTTACTAAACGTATCCTGCTATACTTAAATATACTCTAACTTAACTAATACGATTTCGTACTGAACGCTCAATTATAAGAAGATAGTTACTGAATGTGTACTAACAGTAAATTAAAAACTTAATAATGTTCTTTCGTAAGTTTAATTTATTTATGTGATTTTGCTAATTTAGACGTTGAACAAGTGAAACCTTGAGCCCTAGTGAAATTTGACTCAAACTTTAAAAAAAAATTACATTAACTAATTACTTTGACTTATTATTTTCGAAGAACGCGAATCTGAAGCGTAAACATCAATATACAGGTAAGTAGCATGTAACTAGGCTAATAACAGGTTTATGGTACAGTTATCGCTGCCAGATTTTACACTATACATCACAATATGTTTATATTGTGTCGTGTGTAGGAAGTTTAATAATCGTTTTTATTTTATCTCTATTGCATCGAAAGCCTAAGGCTTATTTAAACACTTTCTAGTCCGTTTCCTGGGTAGACCCAGTACTTTGGGGGAGATCGGATGAGCGCTTTCAAATTGGGGATCGAACCCGTAACCTCCCGGTCGCTAGGCGGACACCATATCCACTACGCCACGGCGTTTATACCACAATATTGTTCACATTTAATATCACAGACACATGTGTCATGCGTATGAGCCGTTGTGCAATGGAACGCACTGGAGGCGGATGGGGTATAAATACAACCATTTTCGTAAGGTCGTGGTAGACTTGATGTAAAAACTCAACACACAATACCTGGAATTGTTCAATTACCCCACCACCTATAATATCGAGTGGACATTCGCGATGTCGAACGCCAGCATGCCACGTTGATGCCTTTTGAACTTAATAAATTCTTACTACAATTTTGCCAGCTTAAGGAAATACAATACGCATTTCAATACAAAGAGAAATTACATCTACACAAACAAAAAACACAACACAAAAATTAAATTGTACATTATACCTTAGCCCAGTTTCGCTCCGTCACAATCGGTTATTTATTATCCCTCACGCAGAACAGAAGCATATACACAAACGAGTATGTTCGCACCGTTGTCCAAATCGGGAATGAATATAATTGCCATGCTTTCCCATTGACCTAAATATTTTTCCTTAACCTAAGGTCTAGATGTCCTGAAAAACGCATATTTAAATTTTGACCCTGAAAACAAAACTGGCCTCACCCGGGAGTCACTTGTTCGATATTGACTTATATAGAAAGAATCTTTAAAACAATATTTTTGTCTGAAACCGCATCATCAGTTGCTTTCATCGTTGGTATGTAGCCTCTTCAATGGGTCCCATATTGTCAAAGCTAACCACGCCCTGAGCATCACCTTTTGAATATTACAACAACAACAACACCAACATCAATAACAACATTTATTAGCTCTTAAGCATATAATTGCTTTTTAGCCAAATGTATTATACACAAGTGTTATGACATGGATGATGATAATTATGCAAATAAGGTTATAATTATGAAAACTATGTTATGGAAGAAGTTAATAAATATTTAACTAATTCATAACATAAGATATGTTCCTTTAAGATACCCTAAAGCAAAATAATGTTGACAATCTTCTCACGTCTCAGAGCTCTGCTACTTAGTAGGTAACGTCAGAAATTGGTTCTCTACCAAATGTGTTCAAAGTATGTCGGGGGCATTGAATTGGCTGTGGAAAAAATAATCGAACAGGTATGCTAGGAAATTCCCTTATCCAATGCTGCTTAGTGTTTCATGATCCAATGTTGCGAAGTGATTCATGGTCCAACAGTTGCTAAGTGATTCATGGTTCAATGTTGCTAAGTGATTCATTGTCCACGTGTTTATGACTTGTGTGATTCATTTTAACAGTGAGTAGATATATCACAGCAGCGTTATTATCATACCTTTGACAAAAAAAGAGGATGACTGTATTTAATTGTGGTTTACTTGTAACTTTAGTTTTTTCCTTTTTGTTAAGCAGAAGACTTATAATTATTTTAACACAGTTAGCGCCTAATTGTATATATTTCTTTTAAATTAATACGCCCATTCGGCATAAAGGTGTTCATGCTTCCTCGATTTTTTATCTGTAAATCGTAGAATTAAAATGTTATTGAAGTAAAACCTTCCACAAACCTGTAGTTTATGTACGTGACCATTGAGGAACATGAGGTTCAAATATAATTTTCTCTCATTATACAAAGCATTCGTGCATGTGAACAGTAAAACAATGATAAAATCACAAAGCCTTTTCATTTAAAATACATGTGTTAACAATTTATAAATATAATTCGGCTCACCGTTTGAAAATGTATGTGATTTTTTTTATATATATTTTGTACATGTTCTTAATACAATTCTGCACTACTTTGGAGCTATTAAAACACAACTTTTTCTTTTATTATTTATTACGTTTTCCTCAATTTATTTCAGTTAAGTAATATATTATAATAATAAATATTACATAGTGTTACTATAAATACTAACAAAATGACGTCACGAGCGGGCAGTTATTGGTATCGAGCGGGCCAATATAAATTATTTTAATATTTGTTTCCGCCTCAATTTGTTATATCTAAAAAGAATCGGATAGCGCGACGGCAACTGAACAAAATGGCGTCCACATTCAGTCTTTTCCAACAGTGATAAATAAGCCACAAATCAAGGAAATAAGAAATCAAAGTACTGATATTACTGGTGTGACGATGCTTTTGAAGAGGATGGATATAAATGCATCAATTTAAGTTTATCTTCATCACAACAATTGTGTTTGTGGGTACGAAAAGTTTGGGAAAGAAACAAAGTTTGGGTACGAAAATATTGGGCACGAAAAAATTATGCTAAAAAAAATAATTTGGGTACGAAAAAAAAATTGGGTACGATAAAACAATTGGGTGCGAAAAAAAAATTTGGATACGAAAAAAAAGTGGGGTACGGGGAAGTAGTACCCGTGGGGAACTTGACCCATTTAGCGAAAATAGGAGGCGGGTTACATTCTCGATCAAATCTAAAAATGACTAGAAATGGCGCGGCAGCGGCCGACGCGTGTCCCCACGCCGCATAGATGTTGTATTAGCTTATCTTTGGTTCTTGACATCAAGACAAAAACATGCATTGGTTTGTTTTCATTTTTGACAATTGTGACACATAGACCTTAACAAGCTTAAAGGTTAAGGTTTATAATAAAAAAAAAAATAGAATATCAGGAAAGATTTTGAAATCTAATCTCCTACTTGTCTGACACAGGCTAGTCGAACTTGTCTGACACAGGTTATTCCAACTTGTCTCACACAGGCTAGTATAACTTGTCTGACACAGGCTAGTCCAACTTGTCTGACACAGGCTAGTCTAAATATTCTGACACAGGCTAGTCTAACTTGTCTGACAAAGGCTAGTCCAACTTGCCTGACAAAGGCTAGTCTAACTTGTCTGACACAGGCTAGTCTAACTTGTCTGACACATGCTAGTCCAACTTGTCTGACACAGGTTAGTCCAACATGTCTGACACAGGCTAGTATTAGTTGTCTGACACAGACTAGTCTAACTTGTCTGACAAAGGGTTAGTCTAACTTGTCTGACACAGGCTAGTCTTACTTGTCTAACACAGGCTAGTCCAACTTGTCTGACACAGGCTAGTCCATTTTGTCTGACACAGGCTAGTCCAACTTGTCTGACACAGGCTAGTCTTACTTGTCTCACACATGCTAGTCTAACTTGTCTGACACAGGCTAGTCCAACTGGTCTGACACAGGCTAGTCTTACTTGTCTGACATAAGCTAGTCTAACTTGTCTGACATAGGCTAGTCTAACTTGTCTGACCCAGGCTAGTCTAACTTGTCTGACGAAGGCTAATCCAACTTGTCTGACACAGGCTAGTCCAACTTGTCTGACAAAGGATAGTCCAACTTGTCTGACACAGGCTAGTCCAACGTGTCAGCGAGGGGATACCTACATTTGGGGTTTTCCCAGCGTCACAGCGTTTGAAGTGCCACCTGGTCTTATTTCTGTCCCGAACCTTTGGATAAATTTGAAAGAGGACGGGAACCAAGCTGCCTTTACCTTTATCAATGATAATCAGCGAGGTATGCCAATTGAGAAAATTTATCTAACTCAATCGGACTGGCTCGGTCTTTTAGGTAGGTCGTCATTGTGAAGAATTGTTTTATGGTATGATAAGTTAGACGAGCTGCTGAAGCAGCATCGTCAACAATGATGATAATTAAACGTAGCAGACAATTGGAATAATGTAAAAATATCGATTGCAACTGAAAATGTACTGTATATTAGATTGATGACACTATTTAAGCTTAAAGTTTAACAGGAGTCATCCAACATCAATATCTATTAAACGACACTCTTACCCAATGACAACTTTAATCCAATGCTTATAAAACTAACATTACAACGATATGCACTTCCGTTTTCTAATTTTTCATTTCTATATCTTAATTTTTATTTTTCAAACTACACTTTTTGAAACGTTTTACGAAATCGAACGGCTGATTTGACAGATATATGTTATTCCTCTTGAAGTTTCCAATTATACATTACAAACACACAATCCGAAATACGTTAAGGATTTGTTCGATGCTTTTTTAAATAAATATTTTACTGTTAAATAAACCATAACGTCCGAGTTGTTGTCACTAAATTCGTCACATTAACTACGTCACCCGAGACACGTCATAAATTTCGTAATTAGTTGAATGAAAATAAAAGTACGGAAAGCTGGTTCGGTTATAAATGTAAGTGAAGGAACAAAATAGAATGATGTGTAATATAAACGATAACACACGGCAGAGCTGGTCCGGACGTCTATAATCGGCCCTAGCCGCATAATGGTCCTCGGGCCAAAGGACCTCGGGCCGTTTTGACGGTATCGGGCCGATTACAGACGTCCGGCCCAGCTCTACCGGTTGTAATTGTCTAAATAACAAGCACAATAACAGTAGGCATAAGAACGCAAAAAAATGATTGAACAAAAATCAACAACTACACAGTTACGTATTTTGCCCATAAGTTTACAGATATACAATGTTTACTTCAAACAAAAACTTGTCTACGTTGCTTCTCCTGGCTTCCTGGCAAAACTCGTGGGTATATAGCATATTCCGTTAACATCACATAACCTATTGGATGTGGATACATAAAATGTTAGTTTTGTATATTTATAGTCGCCGTTGAGAAAAGAGTCTGCAAACCTTTTAAGTCGATGAGAGCAATATAAATGAGACTTTATACTCCAATTTATTGTCATTTAAACTTCAATTACGCACTACCGCAACAAGCACCAGTTACTGATTATTTTCGAAAAACCGCTGAAACAGTCGTAAACAATTAAAATAAAACTAACAAACAAATTGAGAATTACTTGAAATGCTCTTACGCCATGTGTTCCGGTTACAATCGATTATTATCGACCATTAAATTCTTTCCGTGAGTCCAAAATATACCATTTTTATTACTGTACATGAATTTATACTTGATAAGCTGATATAAATTCAAATATAAGAGTTCTTAAGCCAGACTGTAGATAGTTTAACATGTCTACAATACATAAATCCACTGTTAGTTGACATGCGATACGAGTACCTGTAACAACTACTGTAGAACAAATAAACAGACACATAAGTAGTCTGGATTACCTGCCCCTTTGTATACAAAGATTTGTTTACAATAGAAGCTGGGAACCAGACTAACACATAAGCGGATATCACCTGACTTCGGTTATGGAGATTTATTTTCAATGTTAAGTTAACAACGAAAAAAGAAATAAATAGTGACAAAAATGGTTTCCAACTTTGAGAGCTCAGATACGTTCTTTGACTTTTTTTGCTTCATCTGCCAGGAAAAAGACAGAAACGCAAAGGTTGAATTTTACTGCAAGGAATGTTGCAAGTTTTATTGTGGCAAATGTATGGAGTACCATAACCATTTTTTAAGAAGCATGTAACATTGGGGAAAGAAAACATCAGCCAGTGGCCTCATACCAATGTGGATGCACAAGAGCATTCAAGTTTGTCAGACCAGCTGGTCGAGGAATATCAACCAAGCGCAGTAAGCAAGCGTGATCAAATCATAGCGGTGAAGAGTGGTAAGAAGTATAGTGTGAAAATAAAGGATGATTTATCCAATTGTTGGATAAATGGTATATGTGAGACAGCTGCTGGGGAACTTCTCATCTCAGACCGCAGCAACAATAACCTGAAGCTACTGAATAAGACCTACAAGGTGGTGGCCCATTGTGATTTGCCTTCAAGACCAAGGTCCATGTGTAGCATTGACTCCAGTCTGGTTGCTTTTATAACTGTTGGTATCAATGCGGTCCACTTCATCAGAGTGACCAATGGTCAGTTAAAAATGGAAAGGATACTCAGCCTCAAACATGACTGCTGTGGTATCGCCCACAATCAGGATATCCTGTACATAACATCAGGAACAGCACTGTATACGTACACTGTAAATGGGACACTGTTGAGCAAGTTATATGACGATACATCAGGTGGTTGGGAAGGTAATGATCAACAATGTGACAGTAATTGCACATATTGTTTTACAACATATGAAACAAATTTAAGTTTGTTAAATGTGAATTATTACGTGAACATGTTGCACATACATGTACACGTATGCATTTTTTTTATACCAGTACGTATATTCACATTCGCAGAAGTATCATACTATTATAACATTTTGTTTACCATAATAAAATTGTAATATATGTGTACGTGGTGTTCTAACATTATATTTTCAAAACATAACTGATGCAAAACTGATAAATTTCATTCACAAACTATTTTTATAGTTTTTTTTTCCATATACATGTTGTTTTATGAATGAGTAATTTATCTTCACGGTCTTCCTTGACACAGGTAGCTCCTGTGCAGTGAGTCCAGATGAAGAAAGGATATATGTCGCCACAAAGGACAGTAACCGGCTGGTCACACTGTCCGGGGATGGCATATTGATCTCCAAGATTACTGACCCTGTATGGAACTGGAGTTCACAATTTCCACCTGGCCTCCATGTGACAGATTCAGGACAAGTTCTGGTATGTGGAATATATTCCAAGAAAGTCCTCCAGATGGAGAGAGATAGGAGACAGAGACTGGCAGAGTAGGTCACAAAGAAGGGCGGTGCGAAAGACATATTATCTGTCTATTACAGTAAATGCACAGAGTCGCTTATAGTGGGAATGTGGGCTAACAATGACATTATGGTGTTCAAGAGACACTGACTGTAGAAAAAGGATGTTGAGAATTTGATTTATCACGATTTTATGGAAACGTATATAGTACACACTGATGCTGTGATGATGTTAAAATTCTTTGACGGCATGGAAAAGATGTCATGGCGTAAAAAATAACTCAACGTGTCGACTTAAACTTCGATGGCAAGTCATTTACACAAGAGCATGACGCCAAACATTATGTTGATTTGTCAACTTAGGATAATATGTCATGACTTAAAGAACCCGCGTGTTGGCATGAAAAGCCTAAATCTCTGACGATATTTCATCATAAAGCCACCCTGCATATTTTTATTTTTGTATAAATTCCACATTTTGTTAGTTTCATGTGATAAAACAGTAATTTCGTATTTATGTAAATATATTAACGAATCTTTTGTTATAATAAATACGATTCTTAATAATACTGTTTAATAAATTTCAGTACCGCTTTGTCAGAACCTACGTGATCTTGCAATTGATTGGGTTTATTTGTATGTGTACACTTACATGACTATTTCTATGTTATGTAATGTTTTGTTGTTATACCTATTCACGTGACAGAAACAAATGTGTATATGCAAGAATTAAGACGATGTAGTCTGTATAAGTCTGAATAAATTCTGTCTTTAACTAGTTCTATGTTGTTTACTGTATGACGACTAATAGCTTCATTGCTTGCAAGTAATGCAATGTTGACATGTTCATATAACTGAAGGAGGGATTGCTTTTTGTAGTTAATTAGACGTAGATAATGTTGTCGATTTGATTTTTGGGACATGCCATTGTGTGTTTGGTCAATATACTCACAACAACTTTGCAAGTCGGATAAACCCTCGTCAATATTATATTGGTGAAATTACCTATATCATAACGACCAAATATTTTTCCGGGAAAAAGCCGGAAACATTTGCGTCGAGACTTTAACTTAATGTCGTTATTGCGAGTAAAATGAAGTGGAAAAAACCTACACAACTATGACAAGATACCATGTTATTTCACATCAAGTCGATATAAACTAATCCTACATGACCATATTATCGGGGTGCACCATATAAGTGTTTTGAACGATTTAGATGTACATCAGTAGAGTTGATAATAAAAGCAGTATTACAATTGCGTGAATATGTGTTAATTTGTTCTTGTACATGTCAATGTTCAGGGAGCCGTCGATATGCCACATTAAACTAGTATTCCGTCTATTTTTCCACCGATTTGCCCCGATTACACTAGTATTCCGTCATATGCCCTCTTTAACTAGTTTTCAGTCGATATGTCGTCTTAAAGTAGTATTCAGGCGTTATGACCACTTTAACTATTATTCAGTCGATATGTCGTCTTAAAGTTGTAACTAGTATCCAGTCGATATCTCCCTAAAACTAGTATTAAATCGATAGTCCCATGTAACTAATATTCGTGCTATATCACCCCTTAAACTAGTATTCAGTCGATATTCCCCTTAAACTAGTATTTAGTTGACAGTCCCATTAAACTAGTATTTATGCTATATGACCCCTTAAACTAGTATTCAGGCGATAAGACCACTTAAACTAGTATTTAAGCGAACTGACCTCTTTAACTAGTATTCAGACTATATGACCCCTTAAACTAGTATTCAGTAGATATGTCGTCTTAAAGTAGTAACTTGTATTCAGTTGATATTCCCTTTCAACAAGTATTCGGTCGATATTCCCCTTAAACTAGTATTCAGTTGATATTCCCTTTCAACTAGTTTTCGGTCGATATTCCCCTTAAACTAGTATTAAGTTGATATTACCCTTTAACTAGAATTCAGGCTATATGACCCCATAAACCCGTATTCAGTCGATTTTTTCCTTAAACTAGTATTCAGGATATATGACACCTTAAACTAGTATTCAGTCGATATTCCCCTTAAACAAGTATTCAGTCGATATTCCCTCTAAACTAGTATTCAGGCTATATGACACGTTAAACTAGTATTCAGTCGATATTCCCCTTTAACTAGTATTCACAGGCTATATGACCCATTAAACTAGTATTCAGTCGATATTCCCATTAAACTAGTGTTCAGTCGATATTCCCTTTAAACTAGTATTCCGTCTATTTTTCTCTTAAACAAGTATTCAGTCGATATTCCCCTTAAATTAGTATTCAGGCTATATGACCCCTTACACTAGAGTTCAGGCTATATAACCCCATAAACCCGTATTCAGTCAATATTCCCCTTAAGCTAATATTCAGGCAATATGACCCCTTAAGCTAGTATTCAGGCAATATGACCTCTCAAACTAGTATTCAGTCGATATTCCCCTTAAACTAGTATTCAGTCGATAGTAAGTGCCTGTGAATCATTGATAAAACAACGCATAGGGGATATTATTGTAGTGTTTATATCATGTAATATCACTTTTATGCTTTCATTGCATTAAAAAGGAAGCATTTGGTTAAAACAAATAATAAGAACAGACAAACATGCTAATAAAAACATGGTCTTATACGATATTAATATTATTAATTATGCATACAGAAGGCGTTTTATAATTTCTTTTGTAAACTATAATGACTTATATACTTCATTTTACTAACATGTCAATACGACATTTGGCGATTGTGTCAGCATTCGTCATAACACTCCGGTCATTTTGTCCCAACCTCAACATAGGGCAGAGGTCAGTTACGGTATATAAATGGGACGCGCTCTGAGAATAGGGTGTTTAACGCATGTGTGTTAAGTGTCGTCCCAGATAAGCCTGTGCAATCCGCACAGGCTAATTAGGGACGACACTTTCCGTTTTTATTATATTTGTCGTTTAAAGAAAGTCCCTTATTAGAAAAAATATAGTTTATGCGGAAAGTGTCGTCCGTGATTAGCCTGTGCGGACTGCACAGGCTAATCTGGGACGACACTTTACGCACATGCATTAAAACCACCTTTTCATAGAGCGAGGCTCAAATGAACATTTACAACCGGTAAACCGCCTGGACAGGCAAGTGTTGCCATGGACATGTATGAGAAGGATGACCACAGTGATACGATTTAAATGCCGTATAACACGTGTGACCATAGACGTTGATTTCATATCGGTTTCATTATTTGTGGCAATAAAGGGCATCAGTCGCTGTTGAAGAATGGATAAAATGTCCGCCTAACGATCATAAAGTCCCGGGTTCGATCCTCATTCGGGGAATTTTTTCAAGATCTTTTCCCCGAAAAACAATGTCTTCACAGGAAATTAGTACGAGAGTGTCTATACAGACGATTGCTATTCGATATAATAGACCTTACATAAATCAGCCGCGCCCTGGGAACACGGGGCTTAATGCATGTGCGTAAAGTGTCGTACCAGATTCGCACGTGCAGTCCACACAGGCTTATTTGGGACGACACTTTCAACTTTTATGGTGATTGTCGTTTTATAGAAGTCTCTTCTGAGCGAAAATCCCGTTTAAGTGTTAAGCGTCGTCCCTGATTAGCCTGTGTGCACTGCACCAAGAGCGAGGATCAAATGGGTTTAAACTAACGATGAAATTATATTAAAATATAACTTGTTATGTTTATGCGTTTAGTAACTTAGCAGTAATGGGTTCATCATTAATATAAAGTAGATTCAACCATACCAGAGACATTAACCCACTTCTTCACACATTGTTTCTTATACGTAAGATTTATATGTTTGAATGATGTAAAACGAAATATCAGTGATTTGGTTCTCACTGTTTCATATTGTCGACCGGGTATTCTCATGTTCATTAGATTGTTTTCCTGTTTCTCGTATTAATATAATTAAACGGAGTTTGAATGAAAATGGACTCATCATTAATGTTACTACGTCACCGCGAATTTTCACATTTATTCTAGTTATTTTTTTAACAAAAACGACGTAAAAGCATGAGATAAAAGAAATCAGTACAAACAAATATTAATTTCGATAGAATAACAAGTGATCGGATGAATAGTTCACCATACTAAGAAATCTACAAAAACCAACAAATGCCCTTCGCTCTGGGAAAATGGGGCTTAATCCGTAAGCATACAGTGTTTGCCCAGATTATCCTGTGCAGTCCGAACAGGCTAATCAGGGACGACACTTTCCGCGTTGACATGCTTATCGCATAGAAGAGGCATGCTTTAAACGAAAAATTCCATAAAAGTTGAAAGTGTCGTCCCTGATTTTTAAAGAGCGTAGCTCAATGTAATTATAGTGTAGCATTCTATTAGATAAGTTTACGGTTTACTTAAAAAAAGATAACACTTTACACGGTCTATAACACAATCAATTTTGCAGTTGTTTAAATATTGTTAAGTGTACATATGAGCAAACTAAAGAAAAGTTTAAGTTGAATTAGCTTTTTAGTGGAGTTTGCTCCGATTGTTTGTCCCCGACCGATGTAACAGGCTAAGTTTAATCTTAAATCAAAACGATTTTTTTTTGTCGCAAGTTTATATAGGTCCGAGGTTTTAAGATAGCTTTCTAACTATTCTAATTATTTTTTAAGTTAACTTACAACTTTTATTTGATTTGCCGATTTGTAAGCTAATGCGCACGGGGTTTGAAATGTATTTCATACTTGTTTTTGTAAGCGTTGAACACTCACAAAAAACTTTATAAATTAGCCCGGTATGGGACTGCTGTTGTGTCATTGACAAAGCTCGTGTTTTTACAAGTTATTTACAAATATAGCACGATTAATCTCACATTCCATTAGTATGTGCAATGGAAATCTAGCAACCACTGACTGTCAACTGTTACACATCCACCGCCAAGCCCATACAATAGAAAGTAGAGCCAGATTTATTGGAGTGGTTTGTACATGCGCAGGTAACCATTGCGACCGGTGTATAAAATACCTGTAACAGGTTTCAAGTTCACAATAAGTTGCAATAAGGCCGTGTGTGTTACTCTGCTCTTTGTGTGATCACGTAAGTTCCTTTCATTTTTTTTTCGCATAACACTTGTTTTTATCGATTAACATGTACATGCTAAATTTCTTCTTATATCGGTGAATACTGTCTATATTGTATTGATATATATTTCCGCTTTAAATTGTTTTGGAGAGGTCAGTTGGCTTTCTTTCAATAACATACAATTATCGTTGAATTATAAAACGTGTATGCTACATTTAACTCGTTATTTCAACTCAATATATCTCGAAGTAAATAGTTATTGTTACTGATGCTCATTTCTGTTTTGCTACTCGCAAGTTTGAGAAAGACATTTTATACAAAATAACTATATAAATGTATTTCAGTAATTAAATTCAAATGTAAAGTACACGTATTAAGTGACAGTGAGAATTTAAGTAAGCTTTTAGATGTTCAGTGTTGATTGGCGATATACTGAGATGATGTTGAAAGCATTCAACTATGCTATGGTTATGCACGTGATTTTATACCGCTGAAAGTGCTTTAACAAATTGAATGTGTCGTGCGAAAATTGGTCTTTTGCCATAGGTGGTGCGGATTCTGGTCGGGTGTTACCGTGTCCGCTAATAAGACCACGAAACCTTTCATGACCCCATATCGGAGAGGGTACCCTCTGATCAGATTGCGCAAATGCGCAGGCTGGTATGGAGCTACGCTTGCCGCACATGACATAAGACCCATTTTCGCACGACGCGGCTAATATTATGCGAGCAATTTCAGTATCTGTTGCCAAAACCAACACGATTATTTAGCTAAGGAATGCATATTCAGAGCCGTATAGCAAAGTGACAGAAAAAATCGATGATTATGAATAGCGCGCGAAAAGACTTGACCATGAGGTAGGTAATCCAATCAATACATTCTAACGCAACATGAACAAAACATCTTTATGGCGGACCAATGAAACGCAAAACCTTTTTTTTTTTAGAGAAACTGATATGTTTGGTTAGTTGACATTATATTTGGTCGAAGTAACATTATGTTGTGTTAAGTTAACAGCTTGTTGGGTCAAGTTAAAAATATGTTGGGTTAAGGTCAAATTATGTTGGGTAAAGAGGACATAATGTTAGGTCAAGTAAACATTATGCTGGGTTAAGTAGACATTATGTTGGGTTAAGTAGACATTATGTTGGGTTAAGTTGGCATTATGCTGACTTAAGTAGACATTATGTTAGGTAAAGTAAACATTATGTTGGGTTAAGTCTACATTGTGTTAGGTCAAGTAAACATTATGCTTGGTTAAGTAGACATTATGTTGGGTTAAGTTGACATTATGCTGGGTTAAGTAGACATAATGTTAGCTCAAGTAACAATTATGTTGGGTTAAGTCCACATTATGTTAGGTCAAGTAAACATTATGCCGGGTAAAGTCTACATTATGCTGGGTTAAGTTGACATAATGTTAGGTTAGGTGGACATTATGTTAACATTATGTTGAGTTAGGGTAACATTATATTGGATTAAGTTATTGGATTAAGTTAGCATTATGTTGGGTTAAGTTGACATTATGTTGGGTCAAGTTTCCTTTACGTTGCGTTAAGTTGACATTATGTTGAGTCCAGTATTCATTCAGTTGAGTCAAGTTGGTATAAGGTTAAGTCAAGCTAACGCAACATAATGTCAACTTAACCCAACATAACAAAACAAATATGTTTTGCAGTTTGGACCTTCCATACGGATCGACTTTCATACTCCATATTGAATGCCGTTCCCATAAAGATAACATCTTCACGTTAGCAAATTTAATTTTAACAAAACATGTTTACAATTTACAACGTTTTCGTGTTTGTCTGCGTTGACGTGTGCATTTTAAGGATAAGATTTCACAAGGTTTGTATCTCATTTCATCACGGATATCCGCTACATACACACGAACAAATACTCAGTTGATCACCCTAATTTACATGAAAACCGAAACTCTGTAAAATTCATCCCGAAGATGAATACAATTGTTCTGTGAAACGGGGGTTTAAAGCACGTGCGTAAAGTGTCGTCCCAGATTGACCTGTGCAGTCCGCAAATGCTTATCAGGGACAACACTTCCCGCTTTTATTGTATTTTTTGTTTAGGCGGAAAGTGTCGTCTTGGATTTGCCTGTGCAGACTGCACAGGCTAATCTGGGACGATACTTAACGCACATGCATCAAACCCTCTTTTCACAGAGCGAGGCTCAGTAAATTTATGTTACTGTAATCCAGTTAACACATGTGATGCATGATACCGGTATTTATACAAAATCGACATTACAGCATTCACGGTAAACGCAATAAAACATGAAATACAGGTATGCACGAGACATACATTTTATGATTGCGGTAATAGCTAGCGACGAACATTTATTGCACATTTATCTGTTTATTAAGTGCCTTTGCAAAGATCACATGCGGGGACAAGGACAAACAATGTAAGGGAGTATTCGTCTAGTTTCGTTGTAGTCTAATGTAACTAATTCGGATGCATTTGAAATGACTCTCACAAAACCGTAGCAAGTTAACCCATTTATGCCTGGTGGACTCTCCCATCCTTCTAAATTGGATCAATTCATTTCCAAAATTAGGGATGTCTGGTATATTTATTTCTATTTTTAGAATATTTCTTACAGAAATTCCTTTAAGCAAACAGCAGCGTCTCATCTGGGTATACGCTGTTTGCCTAGGCCTTTTTGTAGACGCTAGGCATAAATGGGTTAAATCACGTTTGTTTGATTTCGTATGTGTTTTTGCAGGGTGGATTGGTTTACTCCTATACGTATGAGGTCGATACACATCGTTAGCGGTAGATGACGTCTAATTACTTGGACTAGGGGTGGTTATGTTTTGCTGAAAATATCAATTGCCGTGTATAGTATTACTTATGATGTTTAAATGTTGGCTTATTGCCATAAACACAACATTTCAGCGCGGTACGTCGGTAAGCCTAAGTTGCTTGTGAATAATGGTTTAATATGGTATAATTAAGGATATATCCCGGAGGGGCAGACGCGGTGTATTTAGCAATTTAAATGGCCTGTTACGCAGTTTGGGAAAGTAGGGATTAATTACTTGGGAAAAGTACAAAAATGACGGATGTCGAGAACTAATTGCTGCATGGGTCCCGTTGTTAAATCAAAGCGCTGAAGGTACTGCAGATTTTTGCTATTCCGTAAACAGAGGGCAGTGTAGTACTGCACTTTGGTGTAGACCCAACTTCGGTCTTCAGAACCAAAGAGCAACCACATTGCGTTCTAGTTGTACATATAGAGAGATTAACCCTTTGCATGCTGGGAAATTTGTCGTCTGCTAAAATGTTGTCTGCTCAATTTCTAAAATTAGCATTTTCTTCGATTTTTTTTCAAAAAATACTATCAGAATAGCAAACAGTTTGGATCCTGATGAGACGCCACGTTCTGTGGCGTCTCATCTGGATCCAAACTGTTTGCAAAGGCCTTCAAAATCCGGTTCCAGCGCTCAAAGGGTTATGAAACGAAACTCGCATCGATTGTGCCTAGTACGTCCTCATTTCGTTAGTTCCATCATAATCGCGCAAAATCATGAACAATTAATAAAAAAATAAAATTCGGAAAGTGGTGCGATAAATATTATTTTTTTCCTTCTTAATTGAGCCGCTCTCATCGAGGTGTCCCCAAAAACTGGTTCAGAACCATGTAAGATGATACATTTAGACAAATATTTGGTCGGATTCGATGCTGACATGTTCGATGATGGTCGTTCCTCAAATGTTAAAAGAATATGTTGATGTTCGTTATAGTTGTCTCATTGACGCACAAGTAGAACTTTAGTTTTCTTTCAAAGATGTTAGTTTTACTAAGCCATTGAAGAATGTTGGCAGATTGCCACTAAACATTCATTTGAAAGTATCACGTGGTCGTATAAACAAGCTCGAAAACGCAAGATCTGACAGAACAAGTTAAATAACGACGCAATATCCCACCATTTATTTCTCGTTGTTCAAGTCGTTGTAGTTTTCATTAATTGCGCACAGTTATTTTTTCGCAAAAAAAACATCGCTTCTTTATTTCGGTGTTTTGTATGGTAGCCTCGTTTATTTTCTTTGCAACGTTAGTATGTCCAAAGATCAGAAGTGCACAGGCATATCAGGGACGCAAATACAAATGAGCCTCGCTCTGTGAAAAGGGGATTAAATGCATGTGCGTAAAGTGTCGTCCCAGATTAGCCTGTGAAGTCCGCACAGGCTAATCAGGGACGACACTTTCCGCCTAAACTGGATTTTTGCCAAGAAGATACTTTCTTTAAACAGAAAATACCATAAAGCGTTAAGTGTCGTCCATGATTTGCCTGTGCGAATTGCACAGGCTAATCTGGGACAACACTTTACGCACATGCATTAAACCCCTTTTTCACAGAGCGCGGCCCAAATGCATTGAGCGCGACTTTCCCAGCGACCGGCTCATGAATATGTGAACTGTTTATACCTAAACGATGTTTTTTTAATATGGAGCAAGGTTATTTCACGGGTTCAAATGACAAGTTGGTTAATTTGTTATCCATAAGATTTTAGTCCTTTTAAGGCTATTTAATTGAACATGTAGGTCGATACTAAATTGTACGTTGACAAGAGAGAGATGTAATGTTTTACAACATGACAAAAAAGCATTTGTAAACTCTAATTAAAATACCATTTACACCTTAACGCGCAAAAAGAAATCGTATAACTTGTAAGATAAATTAAAACATTGTGTTGAAACGGCCATTAACCCATTTATGCCTAGCGTATAGAAAAAAGGCATTGGCAAACAGCGTAGACCCAGATGAGACGCCGCATGATGCGGCGTCTCATCAGGGTCTGCGCTGTTTGCTTAAAGAAATTTCTGTAAGAAATATTCTTAATATAGAAATAAATATACTAGACATCCCTAATTTTGGAAAAAAATGATCCAATTTAGAAGGATAGGAGAGTCCACTAGGCAAAAATAAGTTTATATGACCAACGGGAAATTTAGTTCCCATACGTGTAAATCTTTAAGTACAGATTATATATGCATGCTACGGTATTGATGCTTCCATTAGTATTGTGATGGTGACATGTATATTGTCAGTATATCGAGAAAGACGGATATACGAGTCGCGTTCTGAGAAAACTGGACAAAATGCATGTGCGTAAAGTGTCGTCCCAGATTAGCCTGTGCAGTCCGCACAGGCTAATCCGGGACGACACTTTCCGCCTAAACTGGATTTTCGCTAAGAAGAGACATCATTTCAACGAAAAATTCCATAAAAGCGGAAATTGTCGTCCCTGATTAGCCTGTGCAAACTGCACAGGCTAATCTGAGATGACAATTTACGCACAAGCATTATGCCCAGTTTTCTCAGAACGCGACTCATATGACACTGAAATTAAGTTGTCCCACACGTGTGACACATGACATTTTTTAAGTGGTCTTCGTATGTAAAATATAGTTTTGGTTTTAATATACGTACAAATTATATTTTTGTCTAAATTAAAGTTTCTAAGTCCATTTTAGTGTTTCATTATTACTTAATGTATTAAGATGAATTTCCATGTAATACCAGTTCTAGGTGAGGTAGCAGAGTCTTGGGTAGGCCACCTTTCTATTTCAGCAGATATCGCGAACTAATTGTTCGTGCTTACTCACGAAATTAATTATTCGACAGTTCAAAAACATTGAGATTTCTGATCTCTAGTTTATTATAGCAGAATTGGAGTAAACGCTTATAATTAAACAACATTTCGTTAATTTAATGTTTCACATAACGGCAAATAAAAATGCAAGGTATACTTTCTATTTCAAGTTGATCCTTTCTGACCTTGACCCGCCAAGATGGCCTTTACACAGGAGCAGTGCGACGAGTTCTGGAATGAAGCCGACAATAACGGGGACGGGGAGCTGACAATTCAGGAGCTGGCGGCGGCCTTGAAGAAGTTCCGGTCCGCGGGGGGCGCACCCACCGACAGGGACATTGCCGTAAGTTCATTTGAGCCGCGCTCTGGGAAATCAGGGTCTAATGCAACTTTCCGCCTTAATTGGACTTTCACTAAGAAAAGCGTAAAGTATCGTCCCTGATGACTACATTTCAGTATATTTTCAAGACCCTTGTCTTGGTTTCAGTATATGTCCAACTTCCTCGACTTCATTTCAGTATATGTTCAACTCTATCCACTACATTTCAGTATATGTTCAACCCTATCCACTACATTTCAGTATATGTTCAACTCCATCTACTACATTTCAGTAAATGTTCAACTCCATCAACTAAATTTCAGTATATGTTCAAATCCATCCACGATATTTCAATATATGTTCAACTCCCTCCACTGCATTTCAGTACATGTTCAACTCCCTCTACTTCATTTCAGTATATGTTCAACTCCCTCCACTACATTTCAGTATATGTTCAACTCCCTCCACTACATTTTAGTACATGTTAAAATCCTTCCACTACCTTTTATTATATGTTCAACTCCCTCCAGTACATTTCAGTATATGTTCAACTCCCTCCATTGCATTTCAGTATATGTTCAACTCACTCCACTACATTTCAGTATATGTTCAACTCCCTCCACAATATTTCAGTATATGTTTAACTCCCTCCACTACATTTCAGTATATGTTCAACTCCCTCCTCTACATTTTAGTACATGTTCAACTCCCTCCGCTACATTTCAGTACATGTTCAACTTCGTCCATTACATTTCAGTATATATTTAACTCCATCCACTACATTTCAGTACATGTTTAACTCCCTCCATTACATTTCAGTATATGTTCAACTCCCTCCACTATATTTAAGTATATGTTCAAAACCCTCCACTACATTTCAGTATATGTTCAACTCCCTCCACTATAGTTCAGTATATGTTCAACTCCCTCCACAACATTACAGTATATGTTCAACTCCCTCTTCTATATTTAAGTATATGTTCAACTCCATCCACTACATTTTAGTATAATAATGTTAAACTCTTTCCACTATATTTAAGTATATGTTCAACTCCCTCCACTACATTTCAGTATATCTTCAACTCCCTCAACTATATTTATCCCCACGCTTTTTGAAAAAAAAAGTGGGGATATTGTGGTTATCTCCGCCGTCCGTCCGTCTGTCCATCCGTCTGTCCGTCCTGGCCACTATCTCCTCCTACACTATTAGCACTAGAACCTTGAAACTTACACACATGGTAAGTATGAGCATATGTGCGACCCTGCACTATTTAGAATTTTGATCCATTACGAACCCTGGGGCCCCGCCCACATAGACCACACCCACCCAAAACTGCCTTTTACTATAATTTCTTCATTTCTACGCCGATTCACTTCAAATTGATACTGAACTTCTCTTATGATAATGCGGTCAATCTCAACTATGCATGGCCCCATTACCAACCCTGGGGCGCCCTGCCCATATAGGTCACACCCACCCAAAACTGCCTTTTACTATAACTTCTTCATTTCTACACCAATTCACTTCTAATTGATACTGAACTTCTCTTATGACAATACGGTCAATCTCAACTATGCGTGGCCCCATTACCAACCCTGGGGCACACCTAGGTCAAACATTCGGCGTGGGGATACGCGTCGGCCTCTGCCGCGCCATTTCTAGTTAAGTATATGTTCAACTCCCTCCACTACATTTCAGTATATGTTCAACTCCCTCCACTATATTTAAGTATATGTTCAACTCCATCCACTACCTTTTAGTATAATTATGTTCAACTCTTTCCACTATATTTCAGTACATGTTCAACTCCCTCCACTACATTTCAGTACATGTTCAAATCCCTTCACTATATTTAAGTACATGTTCAACTCCCCCACTATATTTCAGTATATGTTCAACTCCCTCCACTACATTTCAGTACATGTTCAAATCCCTCCACTATATATCAGTATTTGTTTAACTCTATCCACTACATTTCAGTATATGTTCAACTCCCTCGACAAGAGTGGAGACAGCAAGGTTTCCAGACAGGAATTCAATGAGGAGATGCTGAAACCACCCCGCTCGTATGTACCATTTGCTAATCATGTTCGACACTCTCCGCCTTAACTTGATATTCTATAAGAAGGGACTTTCTTTAAACGAGAAATTCCATAAAAATATAAAATATTAAGTTAATTTTAATAAATACACTCATGCAAAATAATCACATGCATTGATTTTATAGCAGTTTTAAACTTGTTTTACTTAAATTAGTATTCCGTTTTTATGGGTTTTGAGGGGCAAAATATATATTCTTTTTTTATGGCGGATTGAGTGTTTTTGTGTGTGGTGTTGATGCGGTCGTTTTTCGGCCTAAACAATTGTCAAACAAAATGCCATGACAATAATCATGAAACTTGCCCAGGTCATAAGTTGTATTATATTAACAATATTTCCGTCGAGTTATAAAATGGTTCCGAAAAGCATTGCCCAACCTGCTCAAAACAGTTCAGTTTATTCTGGTTTTAGGCGAACAGCCTAGGGCCTTTGGCATTATTGAAAAAAAAAGTTATTGGCATTTTTTAAAATTAAAAATACAATTTTCTGTGCGCAATTAATTCAACATTGTGCCTGCGATTAATGCCAAACTTGTAAAGAATAATTATCTCCAAGTGCCTGAGTGCATTTTTTCAGGGTATTTGGATTCCGTTAGTGTTATGGCATTATAGCCATTTGTTTAACAGTACATATTGTTTCTATTCGAAACTACTCCTACAGTTTGCCTTTACATACTAATGATTTCTAAGTGCTACATGTCATATTGCCAATTAATAACGGCTGTGTTAGTTTTAGTAGACCTTAATTTTAAATTATTTCTGTACCTTTTCGATAACCATGCACGCTTAGCGGGCGATTCCCATTCCTTGACAGATTCTGCTCAAGTTCACCCTAACTTTTATTTTCACTTCCACAGCCAAACTCTTAGGGAAACATTCCAACAGTACGACAAAGACGGCAGTGGCTGGTTGTCACGTGAGGAAGTAAGGGACGTAATTAAGGCGTCGAATTGCTTTGGATCCGAGGAGATTGAAGACGCGCTCGAAGAGATTTTCACTGAGGCAGACCCGAATCATGACGGCAAAGTCACGTTGGACGAATTCATGAAAGCTTGCAGCTAGTTGAAACGAATTCCCACTAACATTTAGACATAGTTATCACCCGTGGTACTTCGTAAATTTCCGTCGTAGTACGGAAACGAAATCTGCCGGATTCGAATATTTCCGTTTGAGTATTCTGGACATTTGTTTCGGACATTGCCAGCTTTGAAATTTTGAATAACATTATGCAATGAAAGTATATAACAGCATTCTATAATAAAACTAATATTATAATAATATTATATTATACGATTAATAATAATATGACAATTCTCTACGAAATATATTACTGTCTTGACATCTGACGACAAAAAAAGACAAAATACGAAGAAATACTCACGTTGTGAACATTTCAGTTTTCCGTTCCAAGTATTATTATATATACTTAGTAGTCACAGTATATTTGTATCAATTTAATCTAGTGTTAGTTTTTCTTCTTATAAATTGGCATTTATTTTATTCTGTATGTCCTACTTAATGTGACGTACCAGTGAATAATAACCATGAGCAGACCGTAATGTGATGTAATTGGCATCCTTTTTGTCCTTTGGCCATGTTTAACTAGCTCTTTGCATGCTGGGAAATTTGTCGTCTGCTAAAATGTTGTCTGCTGAATTTCTAAAATTAGCATTTTCTTCGATTTTTTTTCAAACAATACTATCAGAATAGCAAACAGTTTGGATCCTGNTTTTTTTTTTTTTTTTTTTTTTTTTTTTTAATAACTTGTCTGTTTTTCTTTACTATCGTACTATCGGTGCATTGCGTTGCGGTTAGGTATTGTCTGCCGCGTGTAAGTCTCTGAAAATACACTGCTTAAACCATATATGAAAAAAAGGTAGAAAAATCGAGCAAATTTACAATTATCCGTGTACTATAATAGATGCAAAGTAGATACGAAAAAACTTATTATTTTTACGAAATTCATATTTGACAGAAATAACTATTATCTTTTTCACCACGGTGTCTATGATACCGATGAATGGCATGTGTGTAAGGCCGCATCATCTTCAAATCGATGTCTTTATTAAAGGGATGAATGGCAGGTGTTTACGGCAGCATCATATTCAATCCAATGGTTTTAACTTTTAAAATATCGATGAATAACAGGTGTGTAAGACATAATCATATTAGACCCAATGTATTTATAATATCGATGAATGACAAGTGTATTATACATCATCATATTGAACCCAATGACTTTATAATATCGAAAAATGACAATTGTGTAATACATAATCATATTCAACCCAATGGCTTTATCATATCGATAAATGACAGGTGTATAAGACATCATCATATTCAGCCCAATGGCTTCATACTATCGATGAATGACAGGTGTATTAGACAGCATCATCTTCAACCTAAGTGCTCTATACTATCGATGAATGACAGGTGTATGCGACAGCATCATCTTCAGCCTAATGGCTTTATAATATCGATAAATGACAGGTGTATTAGACAGCATTATCTTTAGCCTAATGGCTTTATAATATCGATGAATGACAGGTGTATAAGACATCATCATATTATGCCCAATGGCTCTATACTATCGATGAATGACAGGTGTATTAGACAGCATCATCCTCAGCCTAATGGCTTTATACTATCGATGAATGACAGGTGTATTAAGACAGCATCATCTTCAACCTAAGTGCTCTATACTATCGATGAATGACAGGTGTATGAGACAGCGTCATCTGCAGGCTTATGGCTTCATACTATCGATGAATGACAGGTGTATTAGACAGCATCATCTTCAACCTAAGTGCTCTATACTATCGATGAATGACAGGTGTATGAGACAGCGTCATCTGCAGGCTAATGGCTTCATACTATCGATGAATGACAGGTGTATGAGACAGCATCATCTTCAGGCTTATGGCTTCATACTATCGATGAATGACGGGTGTATGAGACAGCATCATCTTCAGCCTAATGGCTTTATACTATCGATAAATGACAGGTGTATTAGACAGCATCATCTTCAACCTAAGTGCTCTATACTATCGATGAATGACAGGTGTATGAGACAGCATCATCTTCAGGCTAATGGCTTCATACTATCGATGAATGACAGGTGTATTAGACAGCATCATCTTCAACCTAAGTGCTCTATACTATCGATGAATGACAGGTGTATG
>VMBQ01002182.1:117198-146233 GCA_007657795.1 Dreissena rostriformis
ATGTTCTGACTAAGTTTCATGAAGATTGGACAATAAATGTGACTTCTAGAGTGTTAACAAGGTTTTACTATAGCCATATAAGGAAAACTGCCCCGCCCCTAGGCGACCATGTTTTTCATCCAACCGAAACCATTTTTGAACTTGTCCAAGATTTTATTGGGACACATGTTCCCACCAAGTTTCATGAAGATTGGACTAAAAATGTTACTTCTAGAGTGTTAACAAGGTTTTACTACTTTAGCCATATAAGGAAAACTGCCACGCCCCCTGGCAGCCATGTTTTTCAACCAACCGGAACCATTTTCGAACTCGTCCAAGATATTATTGAGACACATGTTCTGACAAAGTTTCATGAAGATTGGACAATAAATGTGACCTCTAGAGTGTTAACAAGGTAAATGTTGACGCCGCACAACGCACGACGGACGACGGACAAAAGGCGATCACAATAGCTCACCATGAGCACATTGTGCTCAGGTGAGCTAAAAACAACACCCACAAACACCTTGACAATATTATCACATATTACAAATGTAAGGAATATAGGTTAAACATCACCTGATTCTCTGACCAGAATGTGGGGCTTGATATTCGTCTGTGGAGCGACCACGCTGGCTAATGCGATCAGCCTGAAAGTCATGATATCATTTTCAAAATTTTCTAGCATCCAGGATGGCATAATTGAAAATTTGAGGCGAATTAAGTTGTGAAAATTCAATAAGAATAGTTTACAAATGTAAATAATTTCTGTGCGAGTTTATTTGAGATAAGGCAGAATACAGCGAAACATCAAAAGGTATATGATTAAACGTTATGTTTAATTGTTCCCTTTCTGATTGATGTTAACTTTCCTAGTAAAAATGTTACATTTTGATATAAAAATTGGAAAACCCCCAATATAAAACAGAATAAAAATCATAATATGATTGCTGAACACATATTTAAATACAGGCCATTACATGAAATCCAGCTCTAATTAAATATCTTTATAAACAACTAACCTTTCTGCTGGATGTTGGAGAAAACACAAATAAAACAAGGAGCACAATTCCAAAACCTCTCATTTTGCAAGTACAAAATGTCCTGTCAAGTCATGTAGAAGTCCTAAATCAGTTAATTGTTTATTTGGCAATGTAAATGACCTGACCAGACACAAGTGTTTACAAGCACCAATAAGTAGTCCCACTTGGCGAGATTGCATTAATTGGATTCTGATTAGGGATGCAGATAAGCTCTCAGCAGTTGTTTACAAACAGGCAAGTACCTATCCCACACTGAAATTCATAGCTCATTTATAGCACTGACCCATTTTTAGGACAAACAGTTCTTTGAACATATTAATGTGGAATAACTTAAAATTATTTTATTCTATAAGATTCATACTTTTTTTTAAGCAAGTGCAAGAATGAGGAAGAACATATGATATAACCAATTTATTCTAATAAGGATAGAATAAAGGGTGACATATAACAATAAACAGGTGATGTGTTTGTGAAACACTATGTCCCCTTTTGAGCGATTTTGACCCATATATTTGACCTTTGACCTTGAAGGATGACCTTGACCTTTCACCACTAAAAATGTGCAGCTCCATGAGATACACATGCATGCCAAATATCAAGTTGCTTTCTTGAATATTGCAAAAGTTATGGCAAAATGTTAAAGTTTGTGCAAACAAACCAACACCAACAAAGCAACAGACAGGGCAAAAACAATATGTCCCCCAGTATACACTGGGGGACATACAAATAAATATTTTTATAACTTCTATACTCAAACCATTTAATCTCTACAACTAGAAGGCTCCGAAGCATTTACTAAGGAATTGTACAGTGCACCAACATTTCAATAAATAGTAGCCATATAACAATATTCATACTAGAGCTACATGTATAACTGAAGGTGATTTAAGCTCCAATTCTTCTTTGCACTTGTATAACACTGACACAAAACAATGTAGTGACTGACAAGTGAACTTCTTAAAGAAAACATATGTGCTTGGAATTTAAAAAGTATAATACTTAAGAGGAAATTATTCAGAAATATTTAACCGCTCACTATCATATGTAACATTGAATTTTGATTAATAAGCGTTGAACATGTGTGTGACAAATCATCTAGTCATGTGGAATAATAATATTAACTAATATAACAATCCTTAAATTCATTTGGAAGTTGTGTAGATGTATTTATACTTAACCTTTGACCTTGAATGGAACTTTGACCTGCAAGCATGGATTATGTACCTTACACATTGTTTAGTCAAGGTAAATTACACTCTAAAAGATTATTATACTCATCAGAAACATTCTAAAGTGTAAAGCAGAAACAAAATAAAACAAGAATACATTTAGCCATTCATCTTACATCTTTCAACTCAAAGTATGACAATAACTTTTCTAATAGCCATCCAGTTGTTTCACATGGCACACCATCTCATAAAGATGAAACTTACTGCTTTATGTTTACTTTTATGATTTTTTATATTCACGATAACAAATAGTGTATCAAACCTAAATTTAACAACTTAATGCCTTGAATTGATATTCCCTGCCAATTAAATTTTGTTTATGGATGCGTGCATCCATACGTGATGTATGGTAAAATCCTAACAAAATAAGGCATTTTTAATCAAAATGTATAACATTTGACCTGAGTGTGGGACCTTGACCCTAGAGACCCCAATGTTTAGTCTTAACTGTGACACACTGCCAGATAAAGGAGAACAATTGTAAAAAGTTATTACACAATCCCTTGAACAGTTGATGCATAGTGAAGTAATCGCTAAATTATGGCTAATTTATCAAATATGTGATCTTTGACCTGAATGACCTTGACATTGCCTCTAGGGTTATGGATTTGCATGTGACTCAGCAACAGATGATTGAGAATTGTGGTTGCATGGCTGTAGCTCATATGTTATTGGAGATACAGGTCAATACAAAAAAAAATCTTTATAACAAGAGTTCCACGGTCGGGGACATATGCCCCCTTAACAGGGCCTTGATTTTCACAATTATTGTGACAGTGACCTTGACCTTTGACCTAGTGGCCCTTATTTAAATAGGGGTCATCTACTGTCAAAGGCCAATGCACATGTGAAGTATCGAGTCAATCGGTCAATAGTTGACGAGTTATTGATCAGAAACAATTTTCATACTTATTGTGATAGTGACCTTGACCTTTAACCTAGTGACCCCAATTTCAATAGGGGTCATCTACTGTCATAGGCCAATGCACATGTGAAGTATCTAGCCAATCCGTCAATTCGTTCAAAGGTTATTGATCGGAAACGAACTGGTCTACCGACAGACTGTCGGTCTGACTGACATTCAGCAAAACAATATACCCCCTCTTCTTTGAAGGGGGGCATAAAAAGGGTATTTGCAAGTCAAAAAGGGCCATTACTCCGATATTGACAAAGTTTGCATCAACATTTAATGTGCCTCTTCCTCTTATCCATATATACAGTCATACATCTGCCCATGCAATTGCAAAATGTGGCTCCAGACACAAAAGTGTACTTATTTTCAAGTCAAAAAGGGCAATAAATCCCTTATTTGCAAATGGATTGCAACAGCATTTGCGAGCATCATCCTGTTATCCATATATATACACTAATATATAAGTTTCAATGAAATCGGCCCAAGAAGTTCCGAAATATGGCCCAGGAAGCAAAAGTGTTTTGGACAGAATTTTAAGGACTGACAACACAAAAACTATATCCATGCTCATATGGCAAAAGATAACAAACAGAATTTTACTGATATGAAAAGACACATCATAAGAAAAATTAATTAAACCCAGTAAAAATAGCGTATTCTTATGCAGAACAATTTGTTCTTCTTACTTCTGTTGAAATACATTAAGGAAATTAACTTTCTAACCTCTGTCCAGTGAACATAAATTTCGAATATACTGTCTTTGAACATTAAATAGGTAATAAGATCAATTATTAACTTAAACACTTGCAGAATTATTTCTTCTATTGTATACTCATAATAAGAAGAAGGATACCAATTCAGTCTGTTAATAACATGTTAAAAATATTCTCTACATTTGATGTCTTTATATTTGTTTGAATTCAAACACAAGACACAAGACTTGCACATAGACAAATTATACATTAATGGATATTATTTAAATAATCCATAAATATCACATTTCATTCACAGCTCCATATAATAGATGGTTTGATTTTTAATTTTAATTCCACAATTTGAGCTATGTTCGTCTGCGTTTATTGTCCGGTAGTTCCATGTAGATCTTCTTTTCGCCTGTCCACCGTGATCTGAGGTTGACCCACATAGTGTGGTAGGGCCTTTCAAGAAGCATCTTCCGCTCTACACCAAACTGATAGTCCTCTTTGGACAGCAATGTCTTCATGAGTTTTGGATGCATTAACAGCAGGCGTGATAGGACCGCAGTAAATGCTGACAACGCCCAGTAATAGGTGACCCCCTGGAAGGGAATACAAACTTTTTATTAGTTCTAACATTACAAACTGGGATTGAAATTATTGGCTGCCCCTTCCCTCTGGGCCAGTAAATTTAGCCTAGGCAATCAATGGATACAAATTCTGGGAAAATGCATGTGCTTACAGTGTAGTCCCAGATTAGCCTGTGCAGTCTGCACAGGCTAATCAGGGACAACACCTTCCGCTTTACTATATTGTTTCGTTTAAAAAAGGTCTATTCTGAACAAAAATCCTGCCTAGACAGAAAGTGTTGTCGTAAAACGATACTTTATGCACATGCATTAAGCCCATTTTTCCCAGAATGCTGCTCAATTTGATATGCCCAGGGTAAATTTACTTGCTTCAATTATAAAAGTTGGAAGTCCAGATGAGCGGCTTATTATTATTCAAACCTTTTAGGTACTTTCAGATCTTATCAAACCTTGAGAGGGAACATACAAATTAATATACGTAATAATTCTTCCACCAACTAGATTCCAGTATGTTAATTATGCCATGCAGAAAAGTTTTGTTTGGTCTATCAATCATTTTCTTTCATGGCTTTTTCAGTTAAACTAGCAGTTTTTGCTGAATTTCTTGCTCAATATGTATTTTATGACTTTTTAATATCATGTTATATTGAAGACAACAAACCAAACATTGAAAAATGATTTTAACTACCGTTACATTTAAAAAGAAGCGCCATTTTGAGTACACATATACATATTTACTCTATAATAAAATCTACTTACTGACATAAAATTCCATGTGAGGTAGATAAAAAACAGTGACCAAGCATCGAAGAATCTCATGATGAATTTCATTTTGATGTAGGACATAAAAGCTGGATGGTACCTGTTCACTTTCTCCACAGGGCGGGAAAGAGCCAATATCTGTAAGAAGAAAGGGGTTTAATGCAGGTGCATTCCCAGTGTCGTCCCAAATTGGACTGCACAGGGTAATCAGGGACGTACATGCATTAAACCCCGTTTTCCAAGAGCAAGGCTGATATATATTTATACAAGAGAACCGTCGAGCGGATGCCAACGCTCGGCTGTGGGTGCTTGGATTTATTTTTTTTGACCTTTGACCTTTAAGGTCATCATTCACCTTGACCTTTTCACCACTCAAAATGTGCAGGTTGATGAGATACACACGAAAAAAAAAAAAATTGGTTGACCTTTGACCTTGAAGGATGACCTTGACCTTTCACCACTCAAAATGTGCAGCTCCATGAGATACACATGCATGCCAAATATCAAGTTGCTATCTTCATAATCCAAAAGTAATGGCCAATGTTAAGGTTTTCGGACAACACGGACGCCGGACGAAGAGCTGGCTATGACAATACCTCGGGTTTTCTTCGAAAACAGCCGAGCTAATAAAATTGGTGCTTCGCAGAGTTCAAGCCAACCGGAAATTCGAGCCAAGCAAGTTCGAGCCATCTGGTTTAGACTGTATATGTCTAAGCACATTTGAATTGCCATACAAATTTACATTACTTGTAACTAAAATAAACATTTATTTACTAGTGTTTTGAAAGTTTTGAAACAAATGATACTGAAATCTAAAACGAACAAGGTTTAAAGTATATCAGTTAAGGTAGAAACCCAAAATTTTCAGATCAATTTTAAAATTGTAAAACCAATGATTAAGTTATGAAGAACAAGATGTGTCTCAGACACAGATAACTGGCATGATGTTGATACTAAAAAATACCCCCCGCTGCAGCACGTCTGAAAACATAGTAAAACAATAGGGCCATGTTTGTCCTGAAGCGCTAAGGTACACCAATTGTAGAAGACTTGACCTGGTAACCTAGTTCTTAACCTAACTTAACCCAGATTAAAACATCGCCTTGATATCGTCTATTCTGACTACATTTTATCAAGATTTAGCCCAATGGGTATAGCAAGTTTCATGATCACATCTTATGTACTTTAAGTCATTTCTATATTACGCTTTTGCTCCACGTTGAGTAACAGGGACCTGACCTTTGACATCTGGATAAAAATAAAAGGCCTTGCTGCCCTTGCATAACTTTCTTCAAAAGTAAACTGGTATACCAATTTTCTTTAAAGTATCTTTAGTCCTTTTTGAACAATTGCGGACTTAATTTCAGCAGATAAAAAAAAAGACGGCAATAAGGTCAACCTGCTGAAACCTGTAGGGGACGACAAATTAATAACATGATGATTAGTACTAGTATGAGCCTCATTCTGGGAGAACTGGACTTCATGCATGAGCGTAAAGTGTCGGGATGACATTATCCGCAATTATGGAATTATTTGTTTGAAGAAAATTTCTTCCTAGCGAAAATGCAGTTTAGGGGAAAAGAGTCATTCCTGATAAGCCTGTGTTGACTGCACAGGTTTATCTGTGATGATAGATAACGCACATGCATTAAGCCCTGTTTTCCCAGAGGGAGACTCAAAATAATATAGAAAACACTGGAAAGTACCCTGTTTGTCATGAAGAAGCCAAGTCCTGTCATTATGGGTAAAACATGGTAAGGGTCCATCACGGCCAAGTTCTGGAACCACAGTATACCCTGCGTGGACAGGTCAGGTATGACTTCTATGGACTTGGCTGACAAATTGTATGTTTGTTAATAGAGACAGACAGACATAACGTTTAATTGATGTTTACTTTACAGTTTTTGTCATTTACAAATAGATAAACATATATCCACAGTTCGTTGTAAATATTCAAATTGTTAAACAAATATCAACATATCCTAATGTCAACCTGAAAACAAATTCGTATTAAAGCTCAGTATCATATTGATTGTGTTGATACAGTTGGAGTAAAATACTCGTTTTGAATGTAGTAGAAACAATTTTTAATAAATCAATATAACATCTTAAAACTTAGTTCATGAAACATTCAAAATTAGAGTCATTCCCATTCCTATAACAAGATAACGGCATTATAAAATGATATCATTTGTGTAACGACAATTTAGCTGTTTTTAAAAATTGTATTCGATTTGTCACATTAAAAATAAAAACTGAAAAACATTACAACTTACATTCCCATATGCTTGCATACCCTGTCATGGACTCGTCTGTAAAGTAAATTGTGTGTTTGTTAAACTTAATACAGATGGTGTAAAATACTTGTTTTAAATGTAGTATGACTTTGAAATACTCAGTTAATGAAACATTCAGGGATAGAGTCATCCCAAATCCTATATCAAGATGACAGCATCATAAAATCATATGGTTTTTGTAAGGTCAATTAAGCTATATAGACCAAAAAACATTACAACTTACTTTCTGATGCACCTGTAAACCCCATCAAGTTTCTGATAGCAAACGAAAAGCTCATCCATACAGGCAGTGGCAGAATGTTGTATGCAATGGACTTCATGCTGGAACATTTTGTCTCTTTGTTGAGTACTTGCAACTGCTTGTGAGCCTTCAAAGAAATAATTGTTATATATGTAATACTAATATAAAAGGCATAATTAGGTTGTGATGTTTTCCTGCATCATAGGTTTGAAATGGAATAACTCAAGAAAGTAAGCTAAAAGTTATTTAAATATGTCAAATGAATATCTGATATAAGTTATCTCATATAAGAATAAGTATATAATAAGATAATCAAAAGGTAACTAAAACATTAACTCAGTCACCTATTCAGCTATTCCTAATAATCAGTTGAACTTAACCCTTGAAATGTTTCAGTTTACATTAAAACAATTTAATTGAATGGAAATGCATACTAACTTTTTAGAAATGAAAGCATAGCTATGGTGGCTTCAGTTCATAACATAAGCAACCTTATTATGTTGATGTTTATTGAGTTTATTAATATTAAGTATATTTGAATTTGCTTTTAATTTTCCCCTATAAAAGCATGTGGATATAAGATCAACACACTAAGATTATCTAATATAATATTATTTATTTTTGGTTATCTTTGCTGATGTATATAAAATTCTTATAGAGCAACTACAACATTAATCAACTGGTCAAGGTTTCAACAAAGATAACCCATTGTGTGAATTGTTAAACAAAAGTACAATAAGAAAACCCAAGTCTTATTCCATTTCTTCTAATCATGACTTAAAAAACATGTCAACTATGTTTGAAGATAACAACCCCCATATCCCATGTTGATTTTTCGCATGTAAAACACAAAAAGAATCCCAATTATCAAATTATATTGTTTTTTGAAACAACAAAGTAACGGTTTATTGTTTTCTGTATTAACACGTTATTAATTTCCATCATTGGTGGGGTATGTTGATTTAAAGTGGCAAAATTTCATTACATCTTGTGCAAGAAGTTAATCCCGCATGATCCATTAAAAATTGAATATCAAGGGAGGGGAAAAAAATCAGGTTAATCTATACTTGAAAATGCAACCGGTCAGCTTATTGTTCAGGGGGTTCGCAAATTAACCTGTGGCATCATTATAATATATTCAAATTGATAATTGCATTAAGGGATCTTTAAGCAAAGCAGATGTGTCATGGGTGAACCAGAGAATAGAAATGATTTACATGAATATGAAAGTCACATGCACAATAAGTAAATAAGTGTATGTAAGCTCAAAAGTAGGCCTGAGCAGTGTACTTTAGGTAAGCTTAAAAGGAACAAGAGGCTATAAGGCGGCCCTAAAACTATGGGGACAACTCTACTGGAACAGACCAATTAGCCAGAAGCTGGTTGTCTTTCATGCAAAAGAGGCTCTTTATTCACAGTTCAACAGGTTAACTTGACCGAGATCATTAGAACAAATGTTCTGACTATGTTTCATGAAGATTTTACTAAAAATGTGACTTCTAGAATGCTAAAAAAGCTATTCTTTAATTTGACCTAGTGACCTAATTTTTACCTCACACGACCCAGTTTTTTTGGCCATAAGAACAATTGCTCTGACCAAGTTTAATAATGATTGCACTCAAAATGTGACTAGAGTCTGAACAAGGATAACTGCCGCATCTCTGGTCAGTCGTATTTTTCAATGGACTGGAACCATTTTTTAGCTAGGCTGAGATATTATTACAAAAAAAAATTCTGACCAATCTTCGGGAAAAATGTTACTTCTAGAGAGTTTACAAGCTTTTCTATTATTTGACCTATTAACCTAGTTTTTGATCTCATGTGACCCAGTTTGAAACTCGGCCAATATATCATTTGGACAATTGTTCTGACCAATTTTCATGATTAATAGGTGAGATAAAATGATCAGCTAAGAATATGCTTACAAATTTATGTAATATTAAATATTATATACTTATATAAGGCCACAATTCTGGAAGTTATAAATCTTACCAATCGTCCAACTGCAATTTCCCTTTCATGAGGAGAAGTCAATTTGTTTTTTGACGCAGTATATTCTTTATCAATCCTTTTTATATTTTCTGGTGAAAATATCTTGTCTTGATTCTTCAAGACTTTCACTTCATTTCGGTATGAGTAGTACAAAAGAACGTAGCTTGTAAGAACTCTAACTGGAACAACGGCGAGAGCTGAAATGAACAAAATGTTGCGTGTTCTGAGAAAACTGGGCATAATGCATGTACGTAAAGTGTCGTCCCAGATAAGCCTGTGCAGTCCGCACAGGCTAATCCAGGACGACACTTTTCGCCTTAACTGGATTTTCGCTAACAAGAGACATCATTTATACGAAAAATTTCATAAAAGCGGAAATTGTCGTCCCTGATTAGCCTGTGCGGACTGCACAGGCTAATCTGGGATGACAATTTACGGACATGCATTATGCCCAGTTTTATCAGAACACGACTCAAATAACAGCACTGGTATACATGGTTTTTAATTTCTGATGGTCAACATACACCTTATTTAATAATTTGATCTATGAAGGACAGGTGAATAGATATTTTAGCCGCATTGTGCGAAAATCGGTCTTATGCCATATCCTGACCAGCCTGACCAATAATGCTGTCTGGTGACCATGAAACCTTGTTGACTTCTTACTGGACAGCGTAGTTCCAGACTAGCCTGCACATTAACCCTTTGCATGCTGGGAAATNATAGTAGATCAAAGGAAGAGCTGACATAACAATTCCAAGGGGGCAATACTCTCTATATCCAGCAACATGGGTGTGATAGTTTTATAACTGTCATTCGGGTCTTAAAACACATGTTTGATTTTTCACCGGATTAGCACAAATAAGATGTCTGACAAAATGCAACTGTCTAAAAATGTAGAGTTGTTAATAATACTGGAATATCTGGGTGTCTTCAATATAAGTCACACAAAATTATTATTTCAGCTTAAAAAGAGGGTGTTAAAAAAGAGGGTATTGGAAAATTTAGAGTGTCCGAAAACTTAGAGTAATTACTTAACCATATACGAAATGTGAACTCAATACAATTTCAGCAATACTCAGACCATGTGTAAAACTGCATAACAATATGAGAAGATACTTGTTTATAATGACCGATATGAAAGATTTGCACCAAAACATGTTTATCAAATGCTTATCAGGCCTTACCAATGACAGCACACCAGTTGAGGCCAGTGAAATCATGAACGCAGTTCAGAAATGCACTTGTACTCTCAACCAACATATTGGTCAGCGTGTATTCAAAATCATCGCTCACAGGAGCCCTCTCCACAGGGGGTTCTGTGGGAAATGCGGGCTTGCTGGTGCCATGAGTGCCGACATCTTTAGAAAAGCTTCTTACACGTGTGGCTAGAACTGGATGTAATGTACCCAACTTCTTCTCATCATGATATTGCCAGGGAAATTTATGCTCAACCTGAACCTGAATAATTCCAAATCAAATCATCTAAATAAGAAATATACAAGCACCAGCAATCTATCTGACAGACCAGGGATGGAAATTATCCGATGCCCACTTGCCCCTGGGGACCGTTTTTTTGCAGTGGGAAAGTTATTCAAAAAATTTGGGTGACCAATTTCACTAGTTTTTCAGAAAGCCTTACTACTCTTATTTTGGTGGGCCCAAAATTTTTTACTACACATTCATTGTTTAAAACTTACAACACAAACATTTGTATGAAAAATGTTGGTGCTTCAAAGATGTGTACACAGTAATTTTCAAATTTTAGTCAAATCATATTTTAGAATGTCTGATAAAATATACATACACAAAGACCATAATATTTTCTGTCTGAAGGTATGCCAACTGTTGAACAAATCTTCTGTCCTCCATTAGAAGTAAGACTGGCTGGGAGACATGACACTGAGGATAACGCTCTTAGCCTAAAAATATTCATCCTCTTCCCTCTGAGGAACCTTAAAACACAGCAAAATCAAATGACAATATATTTAACAATGGCCATCTTTTTTTAACACAATATCACATTGGATAATTTAAATCAGTAAGTTATAAATTATGATTGAGGTACCTGTTTCGGTGACCCTAATGGTTTTCCCAAATAAATTTCAAAGTGGGCCAGTATAATTTTAATATGTGCACAGAGTTGTTCAAACTTATTATATTGC
The DNA here is from genome assembly GCA_007657795.1 of Dreissena rostriformis. Classification (NCBI taxonomy): domain Eukaryota; kingdom Metazoa; phylum Mollusca; class Bivalvia; order Myida; family Dreissenidae; genus Dreissena; species Dreissena rostriformis. The sequence continues at coordinate 129,105 of VMBQ01002182.1, forward strand.
TTCCATTTTATCAACAAATAATTGTTTCTACTCAAATTTGGTCCCAGCAGTTCGACTTTTGAGGGACTGTATTGTTTTAATTGTTCACAAAAGGGCTAGTGTGGGTGCATGATTGTGTATTTTGGACCTTCATCCAAATTCATTATGTAAGGTGAGAGAGCGTGCATGGTGCCCCAACCATTGGGCAAACTGGAAGTCAACCAACTGCCTGAATAGGTCATGTGTGACAATATTGCCATTATAAAATGTTGCTCAACATTTTTTACCAAAGCCCCGCAAGTATTGCTAGCAAAACAATGATTATTTTTGTAAAATTATTCACTCCTAGTATTGAAAGACGTTTATTATTGGCAGCTATATTTTAAACGAAAGAAAAAACAACACATCCAAATATAACAACTATCCGAAAACGGTGTCACTTCACAAGGTGAAACATCCGAGCATAAACACAAGTACAATCGTACACACGATATCAACGTCTCACCATCAATACAACTAAATGACAATAAGCTCTGCTTCACTGTCTAGCAACGTTTTCTGCGGATAGAACATCACAAAATGCTGTATTAACTACAAAATACAAACATGGGCGCAGCCATATTGAATCATGTTCCCTAGACGCTTGATTCGATTTCCCCGTGCATTTGGATTTTGGCGCGAAATATTAATCGAAAGTGCGTCGTCTGTAAAACATTCAGCATCATAGAAATTCAGTCCATGGACATCTGAGAGGTATGTTTAATAATGACAGTCTCATAACATCGTATGTCCATTCGTTTATTTGTTTGTTTGGTTGGAGTTTTCAACGCTGTCAACAGTACAGTCAGATCGCGAATAGCTTTGGTCGTATTCCAGAAGCATCTTAAGTTAAATTTTATTCTGATCCTTAAATTTGGACATTTCTTAAGTGTTTCATTTCCTATTGCAATAGTTTGGCATCAAGAATTTCATCAAAATAACATCATTATGTCAATGTTATTTAAGGAATACCAAAAGAAACCCGTGATTCCTTATCAAGTAAAGAAATACAAAACATTGTTATTTTGAACTTAAGTGAAATTATTTGAGAAATGAGTTAAGATGTTTCTGGAATACCACCCCAGACCGCTAACAAATTTAAGTCCGATTTATATATTAAACAAACTTCTTTCACTTTAACTTTAGAAGATTTATAAATTGAAACAGTTTTTCTTCTTTCTTTTTTTTTCAAATGTGAAATAATTTTATGTATTTATCTGATAGAGCTGGAACATTTTGACCAATTTGCGTAAAGTTTTGGTATCCGTTTTCCCTAATACTGAAAGGTCTTCTCAAGTAAGAAAACACGTGACCTCTTGGTTGTACACAAAGGTCAGGGGCTGTGTGAAATCGCCAAAGTAAAGTCAATTCATGTGATGTTTCACACTTAACTAGATCTAAATCACCTATTTAAACTAATTTTTCTTCTTTTTTGCACACAACATTTCCCACTAATCACTGAAAATCGCTAAATGTTTTAACTTTAGACTCTCTTTTGTCGGGTTTTTCCGTTTTACGTATAAACTATGCACTTTTTTGGCATTATAAGAAGGTACTTTGATGAAAGTACATAAGGTGTGACATGCTCGAGAAGTGGTTGTCAAAGCCTTCAAAATTACTAAAAGTGTGGAGCTTCCGGGGGCCCCCTAGCAGGGCTTTGCCTGCACCCACCAGGGGCCCTAGCGGGCGCCTGGACCCCAGAAAATCTTTCAATATCCCGCCCCCTCTAACCAGAAATCCTGGATCTGCCCCTGCAACATCTGGGAGAGGGANCTGATAGAGCTGGAACATTTTGACCAATTTGCGTAAATTTTGGTATCCGTTTTCCCTAATACCGAAAGGTCTTCTCAAGTAAGAAAACACGTGACCTCTTGGTTGTACACAAAGGTCAGGGGCTGTGTGAAACCATGTTGTTACACACTGTTAGTTCTTCTTGAATGCTTGACGCATTATGTCTACAAACGTCCCAGTGACCCGGAGGGTCAATACATATGCGGATCCAAGGGGGGGGGGNAAGTAAAGTCAATTCATTTGATGTTTCACACTTAACTAGATCTAAATCACCTATTTAAACTAATTTTTCTTCTTTTCAGTACACAACATTTCCCACTAATCACTGAAAATCGCTAAATGTTTTAACTTTAGACTCTCTATTGTCAGGCGTGACATGCTCAAGAAGTGGTTGTCAAAGCCTTCAAAATTACTAAAAGTGTGGAGCTTCCTGGGGCCCCCTAGCAGGGCTTTGCCCTGCACCCACCAGGGGCCCTAGCGGCCGCCTGGACCCCAGAAAATCTTTCAATATCCCGCCCCCTCTAACCAGAAATCCTGGATCTGCCCCTGCAACATCTGGGAGAGGGATTATTGCAGTGGTGAAAACTAGGTATACAAATGAATTTAAAGTTGAAGATCAATTTGTTAATACAAAAAAAAATATATTTCAAAGATGTTGACCGAGTCAACATTACAGATATTCATGAATACTGAACAAAACTCATTTGTCACCACTCACACTTATATATTTATATCATTAAGTGTACATATAAATTAATACAAAGTATTTTTCAAAGAAACATAGCTGGGCTGATTATTGAAAAAATCTTTCACTTAGTGATACAAGCATGAAATTTGGCATAAATTACCTTTAGGTACCCCTTTCTTCAAAAAGCACGTTAGCCATTTTTTTCAAGATGGCCACCAATACTCCGTTTTCAGCAATTAGTACAGCAAAAGAGACTATAAAACTCTTTTATGTGAACGAAAATAAACTTTCTGAATTACACAATTGACAAAAAATACACATTTACAAGAAAGCATAAGACAAAAACATATATCAGGCCCGTAGCCAGGTTTTTCAAAAAGGGGGGTGCGAATTTCCAATCAACTATTGTTATTGAGCAACAAAGTGGCGAAGGGGTAGTGTCCCCCTCCTGAAATCAGGAAGTTTGGGGTCCTCCCCCTAGAAAATGTTGAAAATGAAACATAAAATCCTGCATTCTAGTGACTTTTTATCTGTATTCAGAGACTGAAGTTATAGAGCATTTTTATATAAAATTTCACTTTGATTTACCATGCTCAGTGACTGATCCACATGAATAGGATATAACATACATGCGTTCCCATAAACCGTTTTTTAATAACCACCTTTTTTGATCAGTCACGGAAATATATTATTTTATGTGTTTAACCCGACACTAATATGTGTGCACACATTTGGTTTACATATGCAACAACAAATTTATAGAATGTAAAATTAACAATAAGAACGGTATAAAACATCATTATTTATTGGAATCTTTGAATCTTGATCAAATTGGTGTATTTTAACATTCTAAAATTCTATCATTCATTAATCAAGCAAATTAAAAGGAGATATTTGACTGTTTTTTTCAAAACAAATGTTTGTTTGCTACTATGGATAGTACCAGAGGCCTTAGCATTGCTCTTAACGTGCTAATAGTGTTTTGTACAACAAACACTGATTAACAAAACTGGGACTTCTCTAATCTGCATCAATACTTAACAGAAATCAAAATGGTATAACTGGTTACCTTTTTTTTTAAACTATTTTAAACAAATTAGTTATCTTTTTCCAAAAGAATTTCAAAAACATATAACAATTAAATCTTCATAAAGGCCCTATAACCATAAACTACTGGCCCTATGGTCTCAAAGTTCTTAACAAAGTATACCAGGACGTTGAAGAAAAAAGATGGACTTATTTGCCCATTATGCTCAAGATCCTCCACACTTAATGAACATTAAACGTTAACGTCCACCTGATCATATGTTATAACGTTTTACATTCATAAAAACAACTGTTTAAGAGTAGGACATATTTGCTAGTGTAAAATTTGACATAATTAAAACATTGTGGAAAGTTCTGTATGTGGAGCAGAACAGATGCCATTATGTGTTGGTAAACTTCAAAAAAAGCTAGATTGCTTTGTAGAAATGATTTGTTTTCTTGCAATACAACAAAACAAAAGTCCTGTTTTGAGCATAGCCATGTCTTGGGTGCAACTTACAGTACAATTTATTTACTCGTCAAAAAAAGTTGGGTGCGAATGCACCCAACGCACCCCCCTGGCTACGGGTATGTATATATATATATATACCCTCCTAGGGCAACTTTAAAATGTATTTATTTTTATTTTTTTGGGGGGCCCATACGTTCGTATAATATTATGGCGCTTGGATGCGTGCGTCTGTCCGTCTGAGATTACTTATGGCTGTTTGGTGTCTAAAACTAAAAAATTAGCCCCATACTTGTGTATAGCCACATAAGGTTCATTCCGTCTTTTCTTTTTTTATTGTGACTATGTTTTCTTTTGCGTGGCTCAAAGACATGCTTTTAGGTGGCTATGGAAATTGAAAGAAAAGACAGAATAATCCCATTTTAAGAAACGTCCATCTGCCTGTCCGTCTGTCTGTCAGTCCATCTGTAAGCAAATTCTAGTGTGCGCTTAATAGGGATCTCCTTAATAACGTTCAATTGACTATGAAAATATCATGCATACTGGCCTTCTGTCTTATATTGTGCCACTCTGCTGTGCATTTTTGTCCCCTACCGGTTTCACCCGAGGGGACTCATGGTTTGCGCTCTGTCCATCCGTCCGTCAGTCTGTCAGAGTCTGTCTGTCTGTCTGTCTGTCACACTTTTCTGGATCCTGCGATAACTTTAAAAGTTCTTCATATTTTTTCATGAAACTTGAAACATGGACAGATGCCAATATGGAAATTATGCATGTCATTTCATTTTGTTCCTACATCAAGAATTCTGGTTGCTATGGCAACAAATACAAAAAAAATAAATCTGACAATGGTGGAGCCGGTAGGGGACATCATTGCTTGGCAATAGCTTGTTTAACTTGAATTTAACAAAAGAAAATGTCTCAAGTTTCACAATTGCAGCTGCACATTGCCATACAAGGTAAACTTAATCAATAACATTTGCACCTGCCGCGACATCCTGTTTTGCATCCACACTTTGTCCACACAATATTCCAAATTTCATCCTTTTTTTCCCAACCCCAATCACCAGGACTATCAGTGTCCATACAACATAATGCTGCTTGACCCCAGATACAAACAGCTTGATAGGCAGCACGTTTTATATGTTTGATCAAAGCTCCATGTGTCGGAGGAATGGACTCATACAACTTCTGTTTTCAAGCAAACATATCAAGTCTGGCATAGTCAATATTTGAAGTAGGGCTTTACCTATCGTACATCGTGATAACAAACATTTCCAAAATACTTTGATCTCTTTCACTTATAACTGGTGGATAATGACTTAGTTTGGTAAAAACGTCTGTTACCTCGGGGCATATAGCCCAAGTTTGCCATGCAGTCTTTTTCCCTTTACCTTGAAAGCAGGGCTCAACATTAACGGTTGTCCGATTGCCCCTGGCAAGTAAAAGTTGGGTCTGGGCAAGTTATTTTATAATCTAGTTGTCCGACCGGGCAAGTGCAAAAAAGAACAAAGAAAAACATGTGTTTCAGTGGTTGAATAGTACAAATAATCACGAACGATTAGCTCAAATGTAGTTGATGCCATGGATTTAAGCATCAGAAAATTGAACAAAGACAATTTAATTTGATACTTCATCTTTGGGCAAGTGGCTTTATGTTCAGGGCAAGTAGATTTTTTAAGTACTTGCCCGACTGGGCAAGTTGGTTTTTAGGTTAATGTTGAGCCCTGCTCAAAAGGCAGAAACAACATCACAGCCTGTGAAAGCATGGCAAAACAACAATCCTTTAGATTTTACATTACCAATCTGGTGGCTTATATCATGGATTGGAATCCATCTTACACTTTTTCTTTGGCCAAATTCAATCCACAGTTTTTCTAACCCTATATCTTTCAGAAGATACAGAATATTTAACCCAATTACCATAACATCAGTGTCATTTGCTTTGATCATGATAGTTTTACTTTCATGCATAGCGGCATTTCTGGCATGAACAAATATTCTGGTGTCTGCTTCCTCATTACAGGTTACAGGGAGAAAGACCCTCTATGTTGACTGATCTGTTGCAAATGACAATATCCTCCCTGGTGACAAACACAGTATTTGTTGGACATAGTTCAACAATCTTAGTAGCTAAAAAGTTGAATAGTTCTGTTTTGTTAGTGTTGTCTCTCAAAAAGCTCTGCCAGTTTTGGGGGATATAACCTTTCTCTGTTACGCCTAGCCCCAAAACCTCGTTTTTTTGACCTTGTTTCGGCCTTCAAACTATATTGTTTATATACATCAAACACAATATCCATCCTCTGGTATTTTGAACTGTAATACTGCACTTTTGGGACAATTTCCAGTGTTGGATATTCTTCGAAGGTCTTTGAAAGCCTTTGCTGGACAGAATTTACAAATGCTGATCCATCAATGATAAGTACTTCAGCCTCTGGTAAAATATCTGCAAGATTGACCTGATCTTCTAGAATCGAAGCAAGCTGCGACTTTTGACATGAATAAAGTTTCCCATTATCACTGAGAGCAGCAGGAGAAGATTGGTTTTCATGCTTAAAGAATTCCTGAAGGTCACACTCTCTGGTCTGACATGATATGAACAGTTTAGAAAACAACATACAATCATCTTTTATATTTTTTTGCTTAAGAGCTTTAGATGAAGTTTCTGGTTGCTGCCAAAAAAAATCAGTATTGTTCCTCTTGATTGGGTCATAAAATAAGCAGTTCTCTGCTGTCTCTAGACCTTTCCAAAATTCACTTAAACTTTGTTTGCCTTTTTCGTGATGTTTAGCAACCATGTTAGCTGCAGATGGATGGGAAACACTCTTTGTGTCTAATGAAAGAAGCTCTGAATTTTCTTCCATAAATGGATTCCCCATTTCCTTCATAACAGAGTGCAGCTTATGAACTGTCTCTAAAAATGTTCTCTCTGCTTGTTCTTTATGTTCGTGGTGCTGTAATTTTTCATTTGCATCTTTTGTTTCACATAAGTCTTCATATCGTGTAACTAAATAGCTGACCTCCGGACCAGCTACCATCCACCTTCAAAGCGCGGAGGGGTCTTCTGTAACACCAATAGCACCACCATCACCTTTAATTATAGCGTTAGATTGCTCATGGGCTTGATCAATAGCTAAAGAAGAAAATTTGCGACCAGAACTGTGTACGACAAATTTTCCATTTTGGAATTCATTTGCAATCAGAGGGTGCTTATGCTCTAAACAGATCATATCTTTAAGATGAATAGGAAGCCAGCGTGCGTAATTGACATTGTTGTTGGCAAAGAAGTATGGTAGTAACTCTTGAACAGCTTGACAGTAAGAAGAAAATTTGCTTCTCTGAATGAACAAACCAAGGAAAATATTGTCAATTCCATTTGCAAGATTAGATTCCAGAACTGAAACTGTGAGCTCATAGATTCACGACTTATACACCAGTCCTCCATGCTGAGATGGGGAATAGCATTTTCTTGTGCCTCTATACAGAAGTTTTTATAGGCTTCCTGCAAAAGTTGATATAAACAGCAAGCTGTTACTTGGTGCATTTGGCGTGTTCTCGTGACACTAGATGCAGACAGAAAAGATTCTGCTGTACCAGAATGATGCAATTTCTGCTTCTACAAGAACACCAGTCCAGCCACTGTTTTAGAGGAGAGTTCCAATTGACTAAACTGCAGCAATCTCAATATGCAATCCTCCAAACATTATAACAAAATTGTCTTCCCCGTATTGATTTGGCCAGTGCTACTGAATCTGTTTTGCTGTTGCATAGATCGGCTGATCAGCAGCAATAACGGGTACCTGACCTGGATTCAGGTATGAAACAATATATTTCACTTTAGCCATATTATGTTGTACAGTTGCAACAGAATGTGCTTGGTCTCGAAGTAGAGGCAAAAGAGACGTTATACTTATTTTGAATGCTGGGCTTCTATTCATTGATGCATGAGTCCTCAGAATTCACTGTTTCGGTAAGACTTACTTTCTGCAACCAGTCATATTCAGGTTCTAGTTTTAATGATGGAAGGATAAGAGGAACTTCAACAATTGGTGGACTTGGCTGTATTTGAGTAAAGTAGGCCGGATGTACGTTGGTACATTTTTATTGTACATATATTATAATATGCAATCCTCCAAACATTATAACAAAATTGTCTTCCCCGTATTGATCTTGCCAGTGCCACTGAATCTGTTTTGCTGTTGCAAAAATCGGCTGATCAGCAGCAATTATGGGTACCTGACCTGGATTCAGGTATGAAACAATATATTTCACTTTAGCCATATTATGTTGTACAGTTGCAACAGAATGTGCTTGGTCTCGAAGTAGAGGCAAAAGAGACGTTATACTTATTTTGAATGCTGGGCTTCTATTCATTGATGCATGATGGCAAGACCAAGAAAAGTCCTCAGAATTTACTGTTTCGATAAGACTTACTTTCTGCAACCAGTCATATTCAGGTTCTAGTTTGATTGATGGAAGGATTAGAGGAACTTGAACAATTGGTGGACTTGGCTGTTTATGAGTAAAGTAGGCCGGATGTACGTTCGTAAACGAGTCTGGTAGTTCTGGAACCTTTCTAGCTTTGTTGTCAACTGGATTTGTTTCTCTTAGTTCACCTTCATTTTCTGATGTTGGATGCTGAAAAAAATGAAATACTTGTTCCATAAAAAGATGTTGTTGCTGTAGTTGCGCTTTGATTGTGATCAATATTGTCCATAGCAGCAGTTGTGAAAATATTTTTTCTCAGAATGGATGGACAAACAACAACTTCGTTCTTGTATCTGTTTANGCCCAAGTTTGCAATGCAGTCTTTTTCCCTTCACCTCGAAAGGAAGAAAAAACATCACAGCCTGTGAAAGCATGGAAAACAACAATCCTTTATATTTTTAATTACCAATCTGGTGGCTTATATCATGGATTGGAATCCATCTTTCACTTTTTCCTTGGCCAAATTCAATCCACAGTTTTTCTCACCCTATATATTTCAGAAGATACAGAATATTTACCCGATTACCATAACTTCCGTGTCATTTGCTTTGATCATTTTACTTCCATGCATAGCGGCATGTCTGGCATGAACAAATATTCTGGTGTCTGCTTCCTCATGGTTACAAGGAGAAAGACCCTCTACGTTGACTGATCTGTTGCAAATGACAATATCCTCCCTGGTGACAAACACAGTATTTGTATTGGAGCAACTGAGCCATTGCCAAGTCTGTCTTTGGTGCGCCGAACCTTAGCTGCGATTTAATATCAGCTCCATGTTCTATCATGCAGACGAACTGTAGAAGAATTGATGGCAAGGAATCTTCAATGCATTCCTCATTAAAGCTACCATTGAAACCTCTTGTGTGCTCAATCATTTGTTTTCGTAATATCTGGGCTTCTTTGGTAACAATGAGAGCATCAGAATAGTCCATGGCTTGGGAAAGAGCCTCGCCAACATCTTGTTTGAATCCCAACAAAACATCCCTCTCCTTCATATGGGCTTCCATCTCAGGGATCTCTGCCCACAACTTGTCTTTCAGTCTTGATGAGTTAACATTAGGCATTTCTACTCACAAATGTGTAAGACGATAATTATATAGGGCGACCAGATCAGCTAAAAGAAACACAACAGGACCTTCAGCACATGTTTTTTGCTTCAACGACATACACACAAAGCTCTGAAAATACAATGGAATATACTTCTTTCTCTCAGGATGTTTGGCACTCNCAACGACATACACACGAAGCTCTGAAAATACAATGGAACATACTTCTTTCTCTTGGGATGTTTGGCACTCCTAACTGTCCAAATTTGCCAAATAAGCTCTCTCCCGGTTATAAAGGGCAGTTAAACAAGAAAGATGATACTTAAGTTCTTGTGAAACAACATCACCGCTACTTAGTCTGGCCAACAGTTTTCCATCCTGTAAGTTTCTAGCACATTCATCCAATCTTTCATCAAGTTCCATTGTCATGGCATGCCGGATTTCTGATATAGGATCTTTCTTCTCACACAAGAAACACACACAATTGTCGAGACTGGTCCGTCTACTTTTTGTTGGTACAACATGATCAACGCTTTCGTTAGCTTTAGCAGATCGTTTCCTTGCCCTCTTAAGTTTACTATTATTGAATAAAATCCTGCAACTCTGATGGTATTTTGCATTATTTTGACGAAGGGTTTCTTCAATTCCATTGCCTAGATCTAATCTGCCAGGGTCCATAATAATTGGCATCTGGTTGATGGCTTTAAACAAGGGGACATTTCTTGCTATCATTGCATAGCCATCATTTTCTTTGCTACTTTCATAGCGAGATGGCGGACTTTTTAGTTCTTCATCTTTCTGAACCTGACAAAGGCAGCATTTACTCCAGTCATTCTCAAAGTTTGAAGCAAGTGGTGTCACGTCTGACATGTTGAAACAAAATACTTTGAGATATCTACTACCGTTATCGACTTAATTTAAGGCCAAGGGTTCATCCTTTTACCACATTAAATTTAGATTTACACGTTGAAATATAGGATACAATTAGGTTCAGGAAATATGTTATCCCTACGACGTTTGTCACAGAAAGCCGTATACTTTCTTCTATTGACAAGAAATGTGACGCACAATCGGGGTTTATATTTTGCAAATATACTTAACCATCCTTTCTTTCCCTTTTAGCTAATAGTGTTAACGTAATCAAGATATGTAACACGTCACTGGCGCACATATCTGACATCAAACCCCATGCCGAGTTTAACAGCAGTAATGTCACCAGTATGCCCTGGCTGTGCATTGAAATACACTCTAATAATTTATTTTTTTCATTTAAAAAAAACTTTTTTGATACAGATTTAAATTCAAACTAGTCGAATTGTTGTGTACGAAATCAAAATCAAGTAATCTTCACAGCAGTAAAACCTCCCAGAGAATTTGTTTCATTTGTTTTTCATTTTTCAATCCTGACGGCGGCCATCTTGAAAACGGACGCCATTTTGATATTTTTTAGTGGCTAACGTGCTTTATCAAATCTATAATTACTGTAGAGTATATGTGCCAAATTTGGTGCTTGTATCACAAACTGAAAGATTTCTTGATATATAGACTTAATCTGCTGAGCTACATGATAAATAGCTATATTGGATAGAAATATGTTCGTTGAACTGTTATAGGTTACTGTATGCAAGAGTGCACAACGTGCGCTCAACGAGGTATAGCTATTTTAATTTCACACTCACTGTGTAAGTCCGAAAACAAATATTTTTTAATACATGAAATAGGACCAATACCTAACTAGTAATGGAATACACAACAACATAGTTCTTTCTACCAGTTCACATAACCATTAACATATCTGATAAACTTATCAAAAACAGAAACGTTGTACTCACATAATATCAATATTCGTCTATAAATTCACGTATATAGAGAGTATTTGTAGGATTTGGTGGAATATCGATTTTATTTCACGAGTTATCATTACCATAATCAGACTTTACTGAGCCATGCGCTAAATTAAGTGCAAGCGAACATCGAATAATTCAATTTACTCAAAAGAAGAACAATCACATGCACATCTCTCATATTACTATTCAAGTCATAAGCACATGCAAAAGTCAAACCATTGTACATACATTGTTGCTTTTTTTTTCCCAATAACTTGTAAGCATGTGAATTACAACAATATTTGTCAAGTGGACGTCATAGTTGGGGTAAATAGTGAACGTAAAGTTAATTATCTTCTACATGTACATCCGATTAAACACATTTGTAAGCGTTTAAAACCTAAGTTAAGTCTGATTGTAATATTCTTAATTTACCTTAATGGACCAAATAAATATAAACATCCTGAATTGAGCATAATACGCACTGAAATCAGTTGTACAATAAATAAAAAACATGTAGATGTATGGATTGACATTCACATTTATTCGGTGTTAATATTAACAAATACACATCACATTGCAACATAGTAGGGTAGAGTTAGGATTTGTTTTAATGAAACTACACACAAATTAACAGTTAACAAGACACATTAATAAATACAGCAGGCCGGAATATCCATAGGTATTCACTCGGTGTTGTTATCCATCATTTAGTTTTATTTATCCAACCATCTTTTCTTTCAGCTCACTTATCCAATGTTTGTGCAATGTTTTCTCGGCATCTATGTATGAATCACTGCTGATAGAGGTCGCTGAACTATGACCACTGTGAGACGACAGTACACTGGGATACAAAACACGGGGATGTCACTCCAAGTACTATGATATACAATGATAACATATAAAAGTACATAAGTCCTGCGTAATACGTCTGACCTTTTAATCTTATGTCAAGCTTCGACCTTAATGGCATAACACAAAAAGCTATAGAGACTCAAAAGAAAGCAAAATTTCAACTGACTTAATAAAAATATTAAAGGTTTGTTATCGATATTTATTTAATTTCTAAACTACAAAACTCTTATAAAAAGCTGACGCATGTATTCATTATAAATTGATGACTTAAGCAATATAAGCTTTTGTTGAACATTACATTTATTCCCGTTTTGTAATGTCGTTAAAACGAAAAACGAGAGATAAATAACTAAACTGAAGTTATATGTGGCATGAACGTGCACTAAGAGAGAATATCCTTATTTCTTAGCGTTAATATTAATGATTCATTGAATGCATAACAACATATATACTGGTGTCTACTTCAAGTTTTTGTTCGTTTTCTTTGGTTTCAAATCTGCAGTTTTTTGGGTTGAGACAAAGTCTGTTCTTTCCGATAGCGGATGTGTTGTGCTGAAAGTGAAGATGATAACACGTTAATCTGGGACTATACATGTCTACTTTTCTTTTTATGTGTTTAAACAACCCTTTAGTCATATATATATGATATTTTACACACACATGGCATTTACATATTTTTGGTACGAAACTTCTTTGTGACACTACATGCATCATATCAGAAAAGGCATTTCCTCCGGCAATCAAACACTTTTGTACTATCCGTTTTTAATAAATGTATTAATAATATATAAAAATATCTAAAATTCATAAATATATTACACGTGATCACACGTCTGTTGTATGGCATTTCTCACTACAATGTTTTGAAATATTTATGACAGACAAACAAACACCTAACGGTTTGCAAAACTGAATTACTTACCAAAGTTCGATTTCACACTTTCTATCCTCCCCGTAACTAGTCACCTCGAGCGCCACTGTCCCATCGGACCTAGAAAATAGTTACGTTTAAGTTCTCGCGATTGATGTTACGTTTATATTGTATGTTTCCAATCATCCGGGTTTGCTGCATGCGCATCGGATATTGAACAAGAGTGTTGAATTATATTTGTAACAAGAAAACAAAGGCCCAGGTTGCATGTACGTAACTATAATGTTGTGTACAGAAATAACAACTGATAACATGGCGCAATCATGCTGATTGGTGAATGGGACGTGTTATAGTTACGGACATGCACAAACTATCGCATGTTTTAAGAGAGATTCGCTCTCTGCCGGTTTATATTTAGCCGCGAAGAATCGTTTACCGATGTTACTAGTAAGTGAATGTTCGATAAACAAACACACATGACACGAGCGGAATAAGTAACTTCGACGTATAGATAAAATAAAATATGAACATAAAAATGTCTGAAACCAATTTTACATACATGCGCCTTTGGTGGTTCCACACGTATAACTACACCTTTGTTCCACTCGTGGATCTTCTGAAACTTGCCATCTTTGCCTACAAGAAGCAGGTAATTGAAATAACACAGCCTTCAGTAAACAACAATAATAAAACTTGAACTATAAATTGGTTAAATTTATGTGAATGCATTTGCAGTTAATGTCATTGTAAGTTATAGAGTAATGACGCTTAACTAATGCAAACATATATAAATCCAATAGGACCCCACCTGGTTTCACTAAACAACCTACGGCGATTTTCTCTCCTGGTTTTAATGTTCTTGGTTCGTCGGTGACCAACACGTCATAACTTCCATCTCCGTAATGGTACACGTTGGTTTCATCATCTGCGTCCCATGTGACCCACAATCGGGACTCTTAACACAATTATAAATAAAGTGTATCTAACCTAGTTCTTAAAGTCAAAACATATCATTTTAACATGACAAGCATTCTCACGCAAAGTAAACATTTTATGACTTCAGTATTAATATTGCGATATATTTATAAACAAATTACGGTAACTGATTTTTTCCGCACATATTAACGTTAATTGCAATTAAGACATGTATCTTCACTACGATACCGGACGTACTCAACACAATTACAAATAATTGTTCAAACCAGACGCAAATATGATTATTACCTTCCTCTGCATGTCCGACAACGGTGCCCGGCTCGTCGTGATCTTGGTCTTTCCAGTGCCAGTCCGGGCCTCTTCGGACGCGGGAACCAATCCGGGGGAACATTTTGCTAGAACTTTCCTTGTACATAGTGTCCGAGTCTGCTCTTTTAGGTCGAAGTCCATGCTCGAACGATTCAAGACGAATCTCAAGCATATCCTCCTAAAAAGACAATGTCCCCATTGAAATCGCTTAGAGCACCATCAATATCTGTTCACTGCAGCGCAATATTTGAATGGGTTTGAATGTGTTTGTTTCTACATTCAATCGCACTTTTCTCGAAACAAATCTATTTTTCAAACATTTTCGATTATTTATCAACGGATAACAACACACTTGTTTATGATCTACTCCTGATTGGTGTTTCAAGGTATATAAATATTCACATTCTGTATCAGTTAGTTAAAGTACACGCTAAACAGCTAGAGGGATCGTTCTTGTTCATTAAAGTTACAAGACTCCTGTCCTGTACAAGAGTCCTGAATTTATTCATAAGTCTAAAGTAGTGATTTGATTCTTTTATGGACTTGGAAAGCGCCGTGATACATAGCAAAATACATCTCAATAAAACGTTGTCGATTTGTGTGCGTCTTTATATCATCGACTTACGCTACAGTCACTTATTAAAGTGATATTAGACGCATCTAACAGTTTATAGGTGTCTTTCGCAACCGCTGTTTATTTTTGGTGTTTTCACTGTATACACACTTATATTTGTAAATGCAGCATCACCATACTAAAACAATATCCCGGAAAGAGAAAAATAATGCATTTGAATATCAACCGTACTTTCGGTTTGACAACTGACAAAAGAAATGATTCCATGTACAATGTGAATCTAAATTTAGTTTTAGTGCAGATACGTTCATACAACACAACGACACAATTTTGTTTTACGGATCATTTTAATTCCCTGCAACGATATCTTTCATACGATACTCGAACACTAACTCCGATCTTAATATAAAAATAAAGCTTAGAGGACTGGGTTAGTCATGTAAAATATCGAATATAATATTTATGTTTTATAAATATCTGGTAGCAAGATGAGTTGCAGATAATTGGTCAGTTAACACATTTTAACTAACTCTTTCGACCTGTTAATTCTTTTCAGCGCAATTCAAAAGTGAAAAATGCGTCTGATATCACTTTAATGTCTCCTTAAAAAAATGTGATATTCACATTGACACACTAGACAACGAAGTATCATCAACTGAGAAACATCTCTCTTAAAATAAACATGACANTTATAAGACCAATCCTTGAGTACTCGGACACTGTTTATGATACTTGTACGCAATATGAAAAAGATGATATAGAAAATATCCAAACCGAAGCCGCGCGAATAACATCTGGATGACGTTTAGTCTCATTAGAGATGCTAACTAAATTGTCTCCAAATATAACAAACAAAGTGGATGTTTTATCTTAATATTATCAATAATTATTAACAAAACAGACGTTTAATAAATCTCACGAACTCATGTAAAGAAAGATTTTTAAGTCAACATTTAATAACATTAACTGTTCTAGAATTTTGTTCTGACTATAGAGATTTGCCGAGTTAGTACAAAAGTAGTAGGTTAAAAATATAACTTAAGAAGTCTTAAATGTCGCTTTTTAAGATTTACTTTGAATGCCTATGTTTAAGTATAAAATATTGACATATGCATGGTATAACAAGTCTAAATAATAGTTATGTGAATAGTGGATGGCTTAATGTGCATATATGTGAATGTGTTTTTGCATTATTCTGTATGATTTTTTTTTAAATATTTCAATATCACAGTAAAGTGGAGCCAATGAGTATATTTATAAGTTTGCCAAAGAATTTCGCTAAGGAATAATGCAGTTCGCATTTAAATTGCATCATATATTTTCAGTTCATTTTAAAACTTATTTTATTTCTATAAATGTTTATTATTTTCAAGATCGTTCCAGGACTGATGATATACATTGTTCAATGCGTCATTTTGATTTATTTACCAAAAGTTACTGAAGTTTCAATTGCATCTGTAGATATCGGAAACATAAGTGTTTTGTTTTTATTCGTATTTTCCATAATTCCTTTAGTTTGACAATATGATGTGTAAATGCTATTTTAATTGTAACGAAACATATGTCATTTATTGCTAAATGAGTCATGAGACGAGTTTGCTTTATTTCCAATAATCTTATGCCTCAAAGATAGATAGCGAACATTAGATTTGTTTTTGTAATATTAAAAATAGTAACTGTGCATTATTTTGTGAACACTTTATGATATGTTTGCAAAAATGATCTGAAGTGCATTTTTTCTCAAGTAGTTGTTTGTATAGCAGAACATGAGGCCACACTGTGAAATAAAAATTGGTATTCAATGGCTGTTGACAATAGTACATTCGTTGGCTTATGTTTATTACCAGAACGTTGCATGTATATATAATATAATATATATAATATATAATAGATGTACATGCATGTAATTATTCTTAAATATTGAAAACAATTTAACAGAATTGAACGTAAAGATAAAAGTTTTGAAAATAATGAAATTCACCAATATTGATTTACACTAACAATAACATATCTTATAATTATGTTATTAGTATATATATGTTTTTTAACCATACTGTAGCGTATATATTATTTGTGAGTGTGTTTACTTGGACAAAAAGGCCCAAAAAAAAGTTTTTCAAGAAAGTAAATATGCATAAAACAGTACGTTATTTATCCGTGTTAAATAAGGCCTAAATTAAAATTAAGTTTGTTTGCTCTTTACCGACCGACCCACTTTTTACCCCCCGACCCAAA
>VMBQ01002183.1:0-25655 GCA_007657795.1 Dreissena rostriformis
TGTGATGTGAGATTCACAGGGGGTTTGGTCTTGACTGGCTTTGGGATTTGAATTTTGAGGAATTATGAAGTTTTCACATTTGCTGCATGTAATAATGAAGCTACATGGTTTTGGGTCGAAATTATGGGAGATTCTTGGCGCTTTTGTGTGGACTGGCTTTAGGACTTATGTATGTTTTATGGAAGTGTTTCACATTTGCAGCATTAAATTTCTTATCAAACTTCATGGAAAGTTTGGTACCTAATGAGCTGAATCTTAAAATGATAAAACTTTGAGAGTTTCATAAGGATTATAAAAAAAAATCTAATAATTGATTGTTTATATTAAGAATTGTTTTGTATTTTTTTGCTCCATCATTCTTGGTGATCATTTTATGTCATTCTTGTTCTTTCGCTTAAGTTGTGTTGTTTCTTTAAAGAGGTTTGCTGTCATTGTGTAAGAGGTCTAGATATGAAAAATGAACATCATTTAGAATTGAGAAAAGTACGGTAAAAACTCTACCTTTGAAAATGCTTCACAGAGATTTTGTTAGTGATTTTATGGAGAACTTCTTTTAATGTGAAGCTTCCAATTGATAGTAATTATTGATCACGCTTGAATTCGACACACTACTGATTTCATTTTTGGCAATATTTACTGTATGTGTAGTAAATAAAAAAAGTTGGAAATAGTTTGGCATACTTTTTTTATTTATTAGTACACTGTGATTGTCACTGCCCCGTAGTAACTGCAACAGAAAGGTTACTAGACACAGAAACATGCTGTTAATATTGATATGCATGTGCGTAAATTGTCATCCCAGATAAGCCTGTGCAGTCCCCAAAGACTTATCAGGGACGACACTTTACGCTAATGCATTAAGCACAGTTTTCAGATATATAACAAAAGCAATTCAATGTAATCTATAGCTTGTGAAATTTAAAATTAAAAGCGAAATTGTCATCCCTGATTAGCCTGTGCGGACTGCGCACAAGCATTTTGCCCGGTTTTCTCAGAACACTCCACAATTGGTGTTGAATATACTACAAATATAAAGTAAACTCGGACCAATCAATAGTATCTCATATGAAGCATGAATATACTACATATATAAAGTAAACTCAGACCAATCAATATATCTCACTGACAGTCCATAGAAATGCTTAACAACAAGTTCATAAATGGAACAGATATAAATGTATGACAAGTGTATTCAAACGTAACTTTAACTTAACAATTGCAAATTTCACACTTCCTAGCACATTGGGGGGCATTTTGAAGAAGCTAAAAAGTATGGACCAGAAAGTCCAGGATTTATAAAAACATTTCTCAAACAATAGTAGCACCAATATCTAGAACAATAATAAAATATCATTCAAACATAAATTGTAAAAAAACTCAACAGCACCTGACAGTGCTCCAGCTAGGATTTAAAAAGGGCAAGGGGAATATTTTGTCAAAAGGGCACATTTAGCGTGCACTTTGTTCTCAAAAGGGCACTTTTGAGCGATTGGTGAGATCATCAGGGACGTTCCCTGTTGCATATTTTAGTATAATAAATGTTATAATATAGTGATACAATTTCTACAATAAGGAATAAATCGATAACAGTGTTACAAGATATTTATAAATAATAATATGTAAATGTAATTGTGCCATGTAAGGATTTTTTTTATTTTTTTTTAAAAAGGCAGGGCAGGACGGGGCTTCAGAACAGCAGGGCGGCACGCCCTTCCATTTAGGCTTAGCTGGAGCACTGCCTGAAATCACTCAATTGCATATATTCTCCAAACATATAACAGTACATTTGCACACAGATGGCACTTGAAGGTAAATGTATCAATCTAGAAACTCGTGATATACCCGTAATAACATCAACAAGAGATGTGTTTGTCAGAAACACAATGCCCCCTACTGAGCCGCTTTGAAAATACAATTTCTATTCATCATTTGGCAGGTATAGAAATCATCTCCCTTTAAAGCTTATTACTTCCCTTGGATTTTGTTTTTTAACCTTGAAGGATGACCTTGACCTTTTAGCACTCAAAATGTGCAGCTCCGTGAGATACACATGCATGCCTAACATCAAGTTGCTATCTTCTATATTGCAAAAGTTATGGCCAATGTTTTAAGTTTTCGGATGAACAGGGGGGGGGACAGTCATAAATTACCAAGGCAGACATCGCTGACTATCAAGGCCTGTGGTATAATCAAAGAGATCATAGCCACAGTTAATCATGTATCTATGGACATAAGTCCACAGGTAAGTTATGAAACCTACCATTCACAAATTAGTACAGGAAAGAAATGATAGTTATATCATTAAAAAAATCAAATTGACAAATCAATCATTTAAGTTATAAATAAACAAAATTCAAAATCTGTACAGTCACTGTGAAAAGAACTTACATTCTTGGTAAGGAAATATATAATCTGAGATTTATAATTATATGAATTACTTCCCTTGAAAATAATTGTTCTTTAACAAATCTCTATTTTTAGTAGCAAATAATTATGAGCCACTACCTTGACTGTAGATTCACAGGTAACCTTAAAGTACCTAAGATACTTGTATGCCCAAAAGTATCATTGTGTGCTTGGCTTGACCATTGAACTTTTACCACTCAAAATGTGCAGCTTCATGAGATACACATGCATACCAAATATCAAGTTGCTATCTTCAATATTGCAAAAGTTATGACCAACGTTAAAGTTTTCGGACGGACACANCAAATGAAAAATGTCTGTACTGAAGGTTATAATTTTGCCATAAATATGTTGAGACAATCTTTTTGAAAGTCAGGTGATATGATTTTTGACACATCTATCAAAACACTCTCAAAAACCAACAACAAGTCACTTACAAATTCATCCAGCGATCAGATAATTTCGCAAATTCTTTGAGAAAAGAAGACGCAAGGCTATTCAGAAGTTTAACACGATAAATTATCTAACTTCAACATGTAAATGTTATAGAACTTGGTCTATTTAGTTAGATCAATTACATATTCCTCTTAATGTCGCTCTTAATGGACATTATTGAATCACTTCATATTTTGTCAAGATATGGTGGCATTCATGTCACTGAACTTTGCAAATACACTCTTTGAACTGAACAAACATAAAATACAAGCTTCACTGCCTCATNTTTGTCAAGATTTGGTGGCATTCATGTCACTGAACTTTGCAAATACACTCTTTGAACTGAACAAACATAAAATACAAGCTGCAATGCCTCATTAGGAAAAATACACGATGAAAAGATGGGCCGTGAACATCTTGGAAAACAAAGCAAACAGACACCTAATTGAGAAGGCATATTCAGGCGTCAGTCAATTAGCCATCCAGACATGGCACATGCTTTAAAGCTGTATTAAGACTTCCTTGTGCAGTGTTTGCATGTTAAGTGCCGTTACCCATTTCTGGACATTTCAGCTGTGGCTGTTTTCTTCGTTGCCAAGTTATATTTTCCCTCATTGAAGGTGCAACATAATTTTACATGCTCAGAGATTATCAAATACTTAATTGTGCAAATTGTTATTTCTCATTTAAACTGTGTGAATTTAATAGCTGCATATATTATGAATATTAATAAGGAGCACTTATCAATACTGACAGGAGTAATTAATTTCAAATCATCTGAACCATTGACAAATTAAGCTACATATTATATTAGGTACTAAAAATACAGGAAAGAAACTGACATTTTTATTTTTTTCTTCCACCTTTTAAATTGGCATATTTAAAACCAACTAATGTTCTTATAACTTTGATCATATTTTGGTAAACTGCAATTTGAATGAACAGATATTATCAACTGCAATTGGCCAGATTTGAAAAACAAGCATTATAACTTCCTGTTTTGAAAAAGCATGGATTAATCTGACAAGTAAGCAATATAAGAAATGACATTTATGCAAACAAATATTAGTTGATAAATACTGGAAAGGCAATATTTATGCGTAACTGCCCTCTTTATTAATGACCTAACCACAGTCTTGGCCCAATAATATTAAACTTGGTGCTCTTCAAAGCTGTAAATAGTCACTGTGAGTCAGACAATACAATTGTTCACTCATAGACATAATTTGGTCAAGCTGCCATTTTTTTTATTACTTTAAAGGGAGACTTCTTTAAAGACCACCAATATAAAACTAATAATTAGCAATCCAAGGTCAAAATTTACCTGTGATGGGCTTACAAGCTTATGCTAATTGACATTGGTCACAGTAACATAATGATAATATGGAAACAAAGTTTATGATTTTGTAAGATTATACATAAAATTGCCTCTGGACTTGAAAAGAATTTCTAGACAATGCAAGCATGATATTATAACTTCATAACATTCAAGAGACAATTAACAACATATGCATAAAAGGCCCTAATCATATTCAAAAACCGTTTGAGCGTACAGAGCTTTAAGACATATCACAAACCAGCATGTTTGCATTTTCCACGACAGCAAACAGTCTTTCCTGAGATCGGCCAAGGCAGAACCAACACGATTATTTACATAATTATGCGCTCAGAGAAAGTGGCATTGAATATTGCACTACAAAAGCACATCCAAGTCAATAAAATTGATTTGCCTGTGAAGTTCAAAATAAATTTGCACAGGTGAAGTTAGAAATTTATTGACAAAGTGTTCAGCAATATTTCAGCCCAATACCCCAAGCTGCTATACGGCTTAACTTTCAAGTATGCCCTAAATCTTCATCACAAGTTTGAGTCTTAATTTTATTTCCCAACATCATAAGACGGGCAAGATCAAGCAAAAAGAATGGTTATAAATTCATAAAACCTTTTATTATAGGGCTTAAGAGGGGGCTTTATTAAGTTTTCATGACATGAATGTTTTACTGCCCGCCATTATTTGAATTGTAAAATGACTTTAAATACTGATTCATACCATATAATCCCTATCTCAAAGAAACAATGGTCATTTCCTTAGAACATGTGCACACTTCAATTGAAGACTGCAGTAAACCATACTGCCTAAGAAATCACTGTTTGTGGCTGTAAATTACAAAGCGGACAAAAACTCTAGTATATTAAATGTAGTTCTATATATACATGTAACCATGTTATCTCATATCGTCGAGTCTAATACAATTGAAATTAAGCATTTTTTAAGGAATACTTAAAATATACTAACCTTTTTATAGAACTGCAGAATATGAGGAATTTTCATTTTATTATGCACAAAAAGGTCATACGCTGCACACACCCCTAGGACTGTAACACCTTGTTCTTTAGTCAATAGACTCGCAGTTGTCAAAACCGCAGTCCCTGTAAAGAACACAAATCTCTTAGAGCCACCATCCCCACCACCAGGATCATGCAACGTGTCTCGCAGTTTCACATATTTCATGTAACTAAGCAATGCAAGCAGGAAGAAAAAACACGCCCCTATGTCGGCTCGACCTACGACGCCCGCCACTGCTTCAGTGTGCACAGGATGTGATGCGAATAAAACTCCCGAGACTAGAGTCGGAAACGAGTGTTTCAACATTGTCCGTGATAATTTCGTAAACAGTGCCGTCACTATGACGTGAAGAATGACGTTACCCAGGTGGTATCCCCAGGGGTTCAATCCCCCGAGGTAATAGTTGAGTCTGAAGGACAGAACACATATCGGTCTGTACGACTTGTGGGAGGCGATCTTTGTGAGCGGAGTACCCCAGAAGTCGTCGTAGAATATGTTGATTATTGGCGTCTTTGGTTCCAGGTCTTGATTCTTCACTATAGCGCGGCTGGAAATCGAGAAAAAACATTTGTTAAGATAAATGGAACACAATGGCTTCAAAGCTAAGCTTTAAATAGTGAAGACATTTGTCGTGAGTTATCAAAAGAAAAATTCTCACAAAAGCCTGGCTTTATTGAGGCTTAGAAAAATAGAGACGATTTGTTTACAAAAGAATTGACTGCATATATTTATAAACAAGGTGTTTATAGAATTTAAAAAAAGAAGTCACAGACACGCATATCTTTTAAATGTTTTATTTTTTATTTTGAATATATTATGTATGATTATGTGACTTTGACGTAATAAGNAGTATTGTTCTTATACACCTTTAAAATAAAAGTACTTACCCAGTGGATTATGAAGCAAAATTTTTAGCTTGCATGTTACAAGTAATTCCAAAAAAAACAATGAACATGGCTGTACTATATAAGTGTCTCACGCTCATAAGCAGTGGTCAATATTGAAGGATATGTTGAAACCAATCCAGCAAAGCTAACAAAATTTATTTCTACTCTGAAATTTGACTAGAAAATTACCGAACAAGTATGAAAAATTATGATTGTGAAGCAACATTGAAAATAAATCGCGAACATTACCATAACATAATGCGAATGTTAGAATGCACTGCATTCAACATTACAGTGTATTTACTTCATTTTTTAATCATCTTTTTCTACACCAGAAAAATTAATTGTTTTAAATACATTCAAATGTAAAAATACTTTTAAACATACATGTACTAATTATATAACAAAAATACTTGTAAACATACATGTATCAATAAAACTCATACTGCATAACATTTTATATATAAAAACAAAACAAAACAAAAAACTACAAATCACATTACATTTACATTATCACAATGAATTCCATAATAAATGCATATCAATAACTTTTGCCATCACTAAGGTTTAAAAAAAGAAAACACTTAAAAACAGCATTCCAAAAAGGTAGCACACATTTATCTTGTAATAATGCTTTCATATATATATTATTTGGTCCATCATAATTCTGGATAGGTTATTCACATATCTTCATTGGTTTCACACCAAGCTTCTCAGCCATTTCATCCTACAAAATCAACATATATGGCGAGATTAAACAATAACATAAAACAAGATTTATATGTGGCTCTGTGGCTTTTCTTTCCATTTACAATACACACAAATAATTTGATTAAAATTGAAATGCTATTTCCCCAAGATTTAATTATTTACTTTTGAACTTGCTCAAGCTCACATGAAAACATTTATAAGTCGCCATAGCAAACACTGACATTAACATTAACCCTTTGCATGCTTGGAAATTTTTCGTCTGCTAAAATGTTGTCTGCTAAATTTCTAAAATTAGCATTTTCTTCGATTTTGTTTCAAAGAATACTATCAGAATAGCAAACAGTTTGGATCCTGATGAGACGCCACGTTCTGTGGCGTCTCATCTGGATCCAAACTGTTTGCAAAGGCCTTCAAAATCCGGTTCCAGCGCTCAAAGGGTTAACAAGAGGGCCATAGACCAAAGGTCACTCACCTGAGACTTGGGGACCTGTAATGTTCTAAGCAGCTTTTTTATTGCTTCTGGATCTTTTTTTAATGTGGCCGATGTTTTTGATTTTCTAATGTGGCAGAGATATAATTAGAACAAATGTCTTGAGAAAGCTTCAGACATGCAACTTCCAAATTGGTCACACTGTTTCACTATAGGCATGTAAGGAAACTTGCACCCCGTTGGGGCCATGTTTTTCCACAGACCGCAACCAATTTTAAACTCGACAGAGATATCATAAAAAGAAACTACCCCCAGACTTGGACCAATTTTTATCACAGGGGCATGGTTTGAACAAACTTGGTAGAAAACCACCATATCATGTTACATGCTGGATACCAAACATCTGGCAGGTTTTTTCTCTCCACTTTTTGGGAAGATAGCCCATTGCTTTGGAATTGGGAATTTTAGCGGCATTTTCAAGAAATTTGGAAAATAAATTCATTAGCCATCTTGTTTCGCGCGAAAAGTCCACTGATTCGGGAATTACTCATTTGATATAACTCTTTATAATAATTCAAATTAAAAGAACAAAATCATATAAATCATTATTATATACTTTGTTAGATTTGTTTTTTTTTAAATTGGGATTTTTTTTGGCACATTTTGAAAAAAAAGGTCACTTTTTGGGATTGGGAATATAGCCGATTTTCGGCTATAAAATCGGGCCAAAAAAAAACCTGGGCCTTGACGTTAAAGAGATTCACAAAATGTTTTGACTATATACATACAAGGGAAAAAAACTTGAAAGAGGACCATCAAACAATGTCACATAACAAATATAACAATTTTAGTACAATACTAGGTATTTTTGTTTAAGAGAAGAAGATTATTATGTCATTCTGCTTCTTCAGTCTATATACTTTACAATAATTATCATTTTTGGGTAACTTTTTTGGTGGGTTTCGACAAACTATTAATTTAAGTGCCCACAAAAGTGTCATTTTTGGAAAAACACAAAATTTCATGCCAAAGAATATTAATGGTTTTATAATAAATCGTGTGATCCCTGGAGGGATTGCCTTTTTGCCTCAATCTTAGTAGAGGATCACTAGACCATATTACATACCACATATATAGTAGAGGATCACTAGACCATATTGCATACCACATATATAGTAGAGGATCACTAGACCATATAACATACCACATATATAGTAGAGGATCACTAGACTATATTACATACCACATATATAGTAGAGGATCACTAGACCATATTACATACCACATATATAGTGGAGGATCACTAGACCATATTACATACCACATATATAGTAGAGGATCACTAGACCATATTACATACCACATATAGAGGATCACTAGACCATATTACATACCACATATATAGTAGAGGATCACTAGACCATATTAAATACCACATAGTAGAGGATCACTAGACCATATTACATACCACATATATAGTAGAGGATCACTAGACCATATAACATACCACATATATAGTAGAGGATCACTAGACCATATTACATACCACATATAAAAAAAAGCCTTGACTCTTGTGGTTTAAGATATTAATGCAAGGTTTTGTTTTTAAAATCTATTTTTAGCTCCGATGACCAATATTTGCAATGGAAAAGAACAATTTGAACCACCTTGAAAGAGGATCACCCAAGGATCATTCCTGTAAAATGTTATTAAAATATGCCGCGTCGTTCAGGATGAGAAGTTGTTATATGAAAAAGTTAACACACGCATAGACTGACGGAAGTTGGACAACATAGTATCCTAAAAGCTCCACTTAAGCACTTTGGGCTCAGGTAACCTTAATCATCAGACGAGCTATTAAATGTTACAATATGTGTCGTGTTTTGAGAAAACTGGGCATAATGCATGTAAGTAAAGTGTTTTCCCAGATTAGCCTGTGAAGTCTGCACAGGCTAATCTGGGACGACACTTTCCGCCTAAACTTGATTTTCGCTAAGAAGAGACATCATTTAAACAAAAAGCCTGTGCGGACTTCACAGGCTAATCTGGGATGACACTTTACGCACAAGCATTTTGCTCAGTTTTCTCAGAACAAGACACATATGGCCGCCTACTTACCGCATACTCAATCTGCCTCTGATGATACGGTATGCCTCCACGGATGTCACACATGGACATGTGCTTCCTCTCTGGGTCTCCTGCTACCAGCACCTCTTCTTCATCATCAGCCTGTGGACATAATTTAAATTAGCTGCACTCTGGGAAAATGGGGTTCAATGCATGTGCGTAAAGTGATGCCCCAGATTAGCCTGTGCAGCCTGCACAGGCTAATCAGGGACTACACTTTCCACCTAAACTGGATTTTCGCTAGGAAGAGACTTCCTTTTAAATGAAAAATATCAAAGTGGAAAGTGTCGTACCTGATTAGCCTGTGCAGACTGCACAGGCTTATCTGGAACAACACTTTACGCACATGCATTAAACACTGTAGTCCCAGATCGAGGTTCATATGCTTGGTACAGTTACATGAAAATATACACACAGGTGAAAGAATGTACTTGTATCATATTCACCTCATTATTTCAATACTATTTGTTCAGAGGACATATAAGTTTTCTCGGGAAATCTATGGGCCCACCACAAATTTAACGGGCCAGTGGCTAGTTAAACTCTACTTATTTCCATCCCTGTTTACCCAAATGGTTTGTTTAGGGGCATAACATAACTGTGATATCATCAATTGAGGACAGAACCTTACAGTAAAATTGGCAGAGTGTGTACAAATCAAAGTTTTATATCAATTAACTGCACAATAAATATGCTAGAAAACATACCTTTTATATGTTAAATACTTAAACTTGTCAGCTAGCTTTTGAAGGAATTTGATGTAGAACATCTTTTTAAAAGTATTCTAGTAACTGTTAACCCTTTGCATGCTGGGAAATTTGTCATCTGCTAAAATGTCGTCTGCTGAATTTCTAAAATTAGCATTTTCTTCAAAAAAAAATCTAAAACCACTATCAGAATAGCAAACAGTTTGGATCCTGAGGAGACGCCACGTTCTGTGGCGTCTCATCTGGATCCAAACTGTTTGCAAAGGCCTTCGAAAATCCGGTTCCAGCGCTCAAAGGGTTAAATAAAGAAATCCACCCAATGCCACATACATTTTCTAGCCGCCGGCAGCTGTTCATAAGATCATCCAGTCTGTCTGAGAAGCCCGGCCCAAAGGCTTCCGGATCCAGAGCAATAAAACACTGGCCCTGCAAACATGTGCCACAAATGATTATACATGGGATCCTTCTCTGTTCTAGTGCTATTGCACAATGGTATAGCCAAGTTACAAATACAAATACATCAATGCCATCCATACTCTTTACCAAGAAAATGAATTAATGTACAATCTTTTAACATTATGATACCCAGAATTTTTATTTTTTTGCAGACACATCTATGTTTGTTACTTTTAAATGAAATAAAACTGCCAAACCTTTCCATTTTCAATAAAAAAAAAACTTGCAAAAATCAAAAAAAATCACAACTCCTGCCTCCATAACTGTGATATTATGTAAGTTATCCCTCTTATGCACTGCACTTCCCATGTTCGATATCTATCTACCTATGAAGTGTGAAGTTGATAGCTCTTACAGTTTGCAAGATATGCTCCAATCAAAATGTTAATGTAAAAATTTACAAAGGGAATGACTATAAAATATCTATGAAATCTATCTACCTGGTAACCTTTTTAGTTTCAAGTTAATGCCTCTGTTTGTTTTCAAGATATCCCAGTTCGACATTCAAATTGTAACAAACAAACAAAGGGCAATAACTCTAAAAATATGGAAGCAAGAGTAAAAGTGCTTCTGCAATTAACATCCCCATAATTAGATCAAGCTACCTATTAAGTTTTAAATCTATAACTCTTTTGGTTTTCAAGATCAGCAGCATTCAAAATTTAAATACAAAAATTAACAGTGGCACTAACTCTAAAAAGAGAGCAGGAAGAGTTATGGTTCTTGTGCATTGCACATCCCCTTAATGACATCTATCTACCTATGAACTTTAAAGTTTATTAACCTCATTTATTTTTAAGATATGCTCTACACAAACATTACTAAAAACGCTAACAAATGGCAGCAACTCTTAAAAATAGATGAGAAATAGTTATGGTTCTTTTGGACTGCAATTACCCTAAAATAGATCTATCTACCAAAGAAGTTTCAAGTTGATACCTATTTAAGTTGTTGATATATTGCCCGCACACAATTAAAGTACAATGTACAATAATTAACAAAGGTCAATAACTCTTAAAATAGCAGAGTTATCGTTTATGTGCACTGCATACATCCTCAGTGAGATCTACCTATCTATTAAGTCTCAAATTGAATTCACTTTAAGTTTTGTAGATAATTATGTTCTGACAAGAAATCCTACATCCTCACAGACAGACAGACAAACTAAACCCAGTATATCCTATAACATTGTTAAATAGATTATAAATGCTGTAATCAAATTGTCCTAGACCTTTTCATGTATTTATACTTTATTTAACAACTTACGAAATTCAATAATGATCACATTTCATGTTTTTATACTATGTTACTATATGATATCATGTATACTCATGGACTGTTTGTCTATTTTATCTTGAATAAACCATATCCCCCCTTACAACTTTGTTGTGCTTGGGGTATTACTAGATCTTTGTTGTGCTTGGGGTATAACTAGATCTTTGTTGTGCTTGGGGTATAACTAGATCTTTGTCAAACACGTGACTCATATCCCAGCACCACTTTGCAACAGGCAAAGCACTCAAGCCCATGACAAAGTATAAGGGCATATAACTCATAAATAAGTGTATCACTGCATCAGAAATGCGTGTCTTGCAGCTCTTCACATCATGCAGAGGACACATTTCAAGTTTCAATTTAGTATGTGATAAATGTAGAAATAGATCTATTTCACTATACAACCTTACATCATTTCATGATACACATGTAAATGCATATAAATTTGTTACCCTCCGAAAATGAATTTATTTCCATTATCGTTATTATTTTTATTATTATTACACTTCAATGGAGATGACACGTTTCCGGTTCAAATTTATCACTTGAAAAATGTTATAAAACACTTTATATGGCAGCCTTGCCCATGGTGAAGTTAGGGGCACATCACACATAAATAAGTGGATCAATGCACAGGAAAATAAAGTCTTGCACATTCACTCTTTATACTTATGACATATTCAAAGTTTAAAGTGAATTCCTTTTGAAATATAGTAACAACTTGCTTCACAAATGTATTATATTTTATCCTTCAAACATGACTAACAAACCAACTGACTGACAGAGTGTGTCGTGTTCTGAGAAAACTGGGCAAAATGCATGTGCGTAAAGTGTCATCCCAGATTAGCCTGTGCACTCCGCACAGGCTAATCAGGGATGACACTTTCCGCCTTAACTGGATTTTGGCTAAGAAGAGACATCATTTAAATTTATTTAAAACAAAAAATTCCATAAAAGCGGAAATTGTCATCCCTGATTAGCCTGTGCAGACTGCACAGGCTAATCTGGGATGATAATTTACGCACAAGCATAATGCCCAGTTTTCTCAGAACACGACACAGAATGACTCTGTTATACCCCCTCTCAAACTTCATTTGCGAGGTACAAAACGTATTTGTTCACTTATAAACGACTTACCAAGTTAGCCACCCTGTCCGTGGTTTTCCACTTGCGGATGTTTGGTCCGTATGCAGCATTGCCCAGTATCCCACAGAAGATTTCCACCATCATGGCCAGCCCATAGCCCTTGTAGCCGCTGGTCTCCTCAGACCCTCCCAGGGGCATTAGACCCCCACCATTCAGCACGGGCTTTGGCTCATCACTCATCTTGTGCAGAAATAGTTGTTAGGTGTGATTGAACATTGCTAAGAAACAATGGAGCCTTGCTATGAAAAAACTGGGCTCATTGAATGTGTGTAAAGTGTCGTCCCAGATTAGCCTGTGCAGTCCACAAGATAATCTAGGATGATTAACACACATGCATTAAGCTCCGTCTTTTCAGAGCGCCGCTCATTTAAATCATATCGATGGTCCCCTTTAAAAATGCCGAACTTACAAAAACACAACTTTTCAGGAGGGCTATTTTTTTTTTCATTTTCAAGATCACCTTTTTTACAAAACTATATGCAAAATGACGAAGTTACAATAATATTTGCATATTTTTATTTCCACCAATCACAGTTCGGCATTTTATCATATGAACGATTTGACATTTTCTGATTGGTTAAACAACTCGCCATTTTCTGGGCATATGCGCACTGATTTCCCGCCCTAAACAGTGCAAAAATCATGAAATGTCAAAAAATGCTGGTTCGGCATTTTGAATGGGGACCATCGAATAACAATATACAACATAAGTGACATAGCTAGTCTAAAAAATGTCAGGTGCCAAATTAAAAAAAAAAAAACATAAAATTTAAGAATTCTAAAATAAGTTAATTATTCATATTCAAATGATTGAAAATGTAATATTTCAGCTCACACTAAAAATTAAATCAATGTATTCATTCATGTACAGTTGTTTTTAAGCACTGTCATATTTACATTCCTTATTAACAATTTTACTTTAGAATTGAGCCGCGTTCTAGGAAACGGGGCTTTATGCGCGTGCATAGTCTTGGACGACTTCTACCTCATATGCATAAGACCCCATTTTCCCAGAGCAGGGCTCAATTTTAATATTCCAACTTTGAACAGAAAAAGAAGATTTTGCATAAAATACCTTTCCCTGACTGTCCACACCCCATCCAAGAGGTATTCTAATATTCTTTCTATCATGCAGCTCTATCTAAAACAAAATTCAACAAGGGCTGTTTGTAAAACATGCATGCCCCCCATATGGGCTGTCAGTTGTAGTGGCAGCCATTGTGTGAATACATTTTTTGTCACTGTGAACTTGACCTTTGACCTAATGACTTGAAAATCAATAGGGGTCATCTGCTAGTCATGATCAATGTACATATGAAGTTTCATGATCATAGGCCTAAATGTTCTTGAGTTATCATCAGAAAACCATTTAACTGTTTTGAGTCACTATGACCTTGACCTTGGACCTAGTGACCTGAAAATCAATAGGGGTCATTAACCAGTCATGATCAATGTATCTATGAAGTTTCATGATCGTCGGCATAAGCGTTCTTGAGTTATCATCCGGAAACCATTTTTTTATTGCAAGTCACTGTGACCTTGACCTTTGACCTAGTGACCTGAAAATCAATAGGGGTCATTAACCAGTCATGATCAATGTACCAATGAAGTTTCATGATCCTAGGCATAAGCGTTCTTGAGTGATCATCCGGAAACCATTTTACTGTTTCGAGTCACTGTGACCTTGACCTTTGACCTAGTGACCTGAAAATTAATAGGGATCATCTGCGAGGAGTCATGATCAATGTACCTATGAAGTTTCATGATCCAAGTTGTAAGTGTTCTTGAGTTAATATCCGGAAACCATTTTACTATTCATAGTCACTGTGACCTTGACCTTTGACCTAGTGACCTCAAAATCAATAGGGGTCATCTGCGAGTCATGATGAATGTACCTATGAAGTTTCATGATCCTAGGCGTAAGCGTACTTGAGTTATCATCCGGAAACCATTTTACTATTTCTAGTCACTGTGACCTTTGACCTAGTGACCTTAAAATCATTAGGGGTCATCTGCCAGTCATGATCAATGTACCTATGAAGTTTCATGATCCTAGGCCTAAGCGTTCTTGAGTTATCATCCGGAAACCATCTGGTGGACGGACGGACCGACCGACCTACCGACATGTGCAAAACAATAAACCCCCTCTTCTTTGAAGAGGGGCATAATAAAAACTATTTAAACTGGGTCAATAGAAACACATTGAACATTCTAGATGATGAAGCTAAAGGGACTTATCAACATCTTAGTAATTGTTTTAGCTATTTGTTACAATTTCTAAATTTGAAAGACTGTTGGTTTAGAAATGCACACTGAAAGATTTAAAACCAAACCAATCCATTTAAATCTAGCCATTTAAATTGTGATACTATCCTTCAGTTTATATACAAAACATGTGCCTAATGTGTACCTTTCAAATTGGTAGCTATTAAGTTATACAACAATTAAATACATGTAGTCCTCTATTAAATCAATATGTCTCTTTTCAAATAATGATTTTAATTGCTGCCTAGTTGCATATGAGGTTCCCACAAATCCAATAAACATTCAATCACTTTGTTTTGGAAGATTTACACATAATGCTATATGAATGCAGAGATCATTGTTCACATGTAAGGATCAATAAACACATGTAAGGACCATTATACACATGAAGGGATCATTGTTTACATCAAAGGGTCATATCATCTGCTCAAGGACATTAAAGTTCAGGGCTCGTTACCTTTCCCAAGGCACATGTAGAGGTGGCCATATCCAGCACAAAGCTGTCACCCTTCTTTCCAGGGGCTGCCAAACTTATTGGGTTGGTACCTAGAACAGCCTAAAAATAGCAAGCAATACATAGCTTTTATTATCTGTGTGTTATACGCGGTAGATTGGAATTATGACATGATTTATTTCAGCCACGCTCTTGGGAAAACGGGGCTAATCAGGGACGACACTTTCTGGATTTATAACTGGATTTTCACAAAGATGAGATTTCCTTTAAAACGAAAAATACCATATAAGTGGAAAGTGTCGTCACTGATTAACCCTTTGCATGCTGGGAAATTTGTCGTCTGCTAAATTTCTAAAATTAGAATTTTCTTCGATTTTTGTCAAAGAATACTATCAGAATAGCAAACAGTTTGGATCCTGATGAGACGCCACGTTCTGTGGCGTCTCATCTGGATCCAAACTGTTTGCAAAGGCCTTCAAAATCCGGGGCCAGCGCTCAAAGGGTTAACCTGTGCAAACGTCACAGTTTTCCAAAAAGCAAGGCTCTATATCTCAGATCTATTATATCTCAGACACAATATACAAGGGATCTATTATATCTCGGACACAATATTCAAGGGACAGTATTAGGTGGGTGTCCCACTGTTGTTTCTGATGTTATACATCTGTAATGGATTTTAATTAGCTTTTGTAGAATAAAAGTATAATCAAACAGAACAGCGATACTATAAATCAAAATGCCATTTTTACAGTGTCACAAACAAATGATAAAGATGCTAAATCTGTACAACAAAAGAAAGAATTGTTTTGTATTGCTTTTATAAATTTGGCTGTCAAAACATCTGTTTGTTTACATTTTCTTGTTAATCATTTGCTTTCGATCGATGCCAATGTCTTCGGAAAACCTTTATGTGTACGGAAATATTTCCGGAGATAATCATCAAAGAGTGCGTTTAAAATGCAAATAAACAAAGCCAGAAGTGTTGGAAGCTTCAAAGGTATTGTTTGCTTCTTCAAAACACTTGTCAATAGTGTCGTGTTCTGAGAAAAATGGGCATAATGCATGTGCGTAAAGTGTCGTCCCAGATTAGCCTGTGAAACAAAAGATATCAACAAATATCCAAAAAGATAACTATTCGGCACCTTTAAATGTTTTATATTTTACAAAATTATGGTAGTTCATATTAGTCAATTATGGGATCAATGTTTCCGTTATTTTTGGTGCTGTGTCACAAACTCACCTCCTTTGCTCGTGTTGGAACGACTAAAGGTGAGGTATTGGTGAAGGACATGCCCTGAAATGTATTATTAATATTAAGTGATTATCAGTATTTGATCATCCTGAACTCATTATCAAAAGCTAAAGATATATATATATAGATAAAATGTGAATATGAAGAATTGACTAGACAAACAAGATAAACATTTAAAATTTTACCTAGCTTGAAAAATAAATGTGGCTTCTATGGTGGTAATAAGGTTCTTCTAAGATTTGACCTAATGACCTAGTTTTTTGTACACACTTGACCCAGATTACAAATTTGCCTCAATATTTTCAAGAGAAACAATAAGATGTAGTTTCATTAATATTGAGTCAAAATATGGCTTCAAGAGTGGTTTTAATATTTTGTTTATTATATGATCCAGTAACCTAGGTTTTTTCACATTTAACCCAGATTTGAAGTTTGCCTAGATAGTGTCTGTTTTTAATGTTCTGATCAAGTTTCATCAATATTGAGTAAAAACTGATCCTTCAACAGTGGTAACGAGCTAAAAATTGAACATGTTCAAGGAACACTGAACATAAACTTATCACAGTAGCTTTCTTCTTGAGCTAAAAACTAAAAGAGAAGCACTAAAAATGCAAATGTTAATTCAACCCCTAATAAAAGTGACATATAACAAGTATTATTTAATCAAAACTAATATTAAATTGTATAAATTATTAAACCTTACTCATAGAATGCTTGAAAATTAAATGATATACTTCCTCATTTCAGTTTTGAACAATAAGGTAGACACAATGCCATTACACACTTTTTAAGATTTACAGACAGAGATCAACCACTGAGTTCAATGTCTGAAATTGTCTTATGCACAGCCTGTTTAATTTGTTATTCCTAGTGATTATGTTTAGTTGACATTGAAAAAAAAATGCTGATCTTACGTTTATCATTTTAAAACAGACATGAGAACATTTTTGGAACATTTGGACCTAGAGTTTTAGTGTTGTTCTATGCTAATAGTAGTTTAAATTAATTCTGTAATTTCCAATTGTTTGCATGTCTTTATTTTTTGATAATGGGAAGTTTCTTCATTTGACATACACTAGAAGTATAAATGAAATGTAAAATTTAATTTATCAACACATATATTACAATACTTCAATTGCTGCAATAACCGTAAGTGAATATACAAATTTATGAAAAATAATCAAGTATAACAAATCAAAAGAACCCAGAAATAGCTATTCGAATCATAGTATGTATTCATGGAATATTATGTGTTTTCAAGATAAACATGCAAAATGTTTACCAGCAGTCCCTGGTCAGAGGCAAGCATGGCATAGTATCCTGCTATTCCATAATGATTGGAACCTAAATGACACATAAACAGAATACTACAATAGCTGACAACAAGGATATACAATAAAGTAAGTGATTATGTATATAGAGTGGCCCAAAACAATTATTTAACAAGTATGTCAGTCTGTTTTTAAGGACAAATCAATGTATGGAAATAAAGTTAAGAATTAAAATCAATGCTATGATTTTTTTTTTTTATTGAATCCATTATCTTAAAAGGTCAAAACAATTTTTCAAGAAAAAAAAAATCAATTTTACCTGAACTAGGTAAAATGTGCACAACACACTAGATTTGTATGTACTGACAGTACACAACATGACAAAGCAATGAATAATGATCAGTATTGTATAAATGCTCCTACTATTTGCAACCACCCATCCAACACCAGTCTCCTTAGCCTTCTTGATAGCCAGTTTCATGCAGACATTTCCGACCACTGGTCCCAGCACATTGTTGCCACACACCATTGCAGTAGACACCGTCTCCTTTTCTATTGACGGTTCATCTTCACTCACTGTGATCCCTGTTCTGATGTCATTAACGTACAGATCTAAAAACAGGAAGAATGAAACATAGTGAGCTTAAGTGCGTTTGAGTATTAAACAATATTGACAATATATAAACAAATATGGACTGGTTAAATTACAATGCTATACGGAAGGCCTACTGTCGGGCTAATATGTGACAGACTGGGTGGGAAATGTTGAGAATTATTATCAGATCAACATATTGAACATTTAATTTGTTTGCACATTTATTTGTTCAATTGTTTGTTAGCTATGCATATAGACTGTGAACTTATTGACCTCAAACAATGATAAACATCTTTAATAATTCATGTCATATTTAATAATTAAAGTTTGTTGAAATTTGAGCTTGAATTCATTAAAAACATATTTCACATCAAAGTGTGTGCATATGATGGTTGACAAACACCTGACAGGTTGGAAGAAAGTCCAAATGCCCGTATGTTGACAATCAGCCAAACTAACAAGCACTAAAATGTAATCTAATTAAGCTGCCTACACCTGAGTGAACATCAGTAAAGACTAAAGAAAATGTAAGTATCACTCTACTGGACGTATGCCACTTCGCTAATTTGTCACCTCAAGCCATGGCCTCTCAAATTGTCATCACAAATAGCCATATTAATTGTACAAGAATAATAAGATTTTTTTATAAAAATGTTTAAATATAAGCTTAAAATTGACAATTTTTCTTAAAGAATATCTTAGTATTTCAATTAATTTTTCTTGCCTGTCACTGCAGATGGACCTGTCGGCTCTGTGTGCAAAGGTAGCTGTGCCCTGCAGGTATTTCAATTAATGGGCTTTTTTAGCAATTGAATGGCTTATTAATTTTAATTCATTTATTTATCACAGAGCAAACTGTAAAAACATTATGCAAGGAATGGCTTGGTGTCGGGAGGGAATTTGTGTAGTGGTAAATGTTTTGGAGGTCGTATGTTTTGGAACACAATATGTCTGGTGTGGTGCACTGTCCTGCAAGGCACTTGTCCAGAATCTTGTATGTCGGAGACGGCATGTGTACGACACAAGTCAAGTCACACAGGTAAAGTACATGATATACAACAAAGATGACTATCACGAAAAAGCTAACAGTCTTCGTGCAAATGTTTCTGACATATACCTAATCTGTTCATGCCATGACTATAATGACCCCTGTAATCGGCTGTCATCAAATTGCTGGCCAGGCTCACAGCATGTGCCCTCTTGGTTCCCACTTTTGTCATGCAATCGATAATAAAGCGCTCCACCTCTGCTTTTGGAACGGCGTCCCATCTGTCTGTGGGTATGAAATCCGACTGCTTACGAACTGACAACCTCAAAATAGTCTGCAGTTTGTGTCTTAACATCTTCGTCAGCTGACGAGTCACTTTGTTTACATTAGGGTGTACTTTCGTTTCTCCACAAAAGAAGAGTTGCGAACTCAATTGAAAACTTCGGTCTTATTCGTTAAGTACAATAGTACCAAGGATGCCCGATTGAAAAGAAATATGACAGAACTGCTTACACAATAACTATTTCACAGGTTATTTTTTATTAACCATGAAAATCATTACAGCTTATACAAACAACATAAGAGGATTCAGTTCAATCGACCATATGCTTATTGCAGTATATTTTTTTTTTAAATCAAATCAATTCAGAAAACTAGGAAAGTTATTTAAATTGATGTCAATTTTCACAGTCACAGCTGCCTTACCCAGACACATGTGACGAATGACAATTATTTCATGTATTTGACAAATTCTTTGTATTAGACATATCAAAGCCAACATATACTGAGGAGGAAAAGTGTCGCAATGGGGTCTTGAACCACTTACCTGTTACCAGAACAATTACACAGTGCACTTATCATGAGGGACTGTCCAAAGGAGCTAACTGGTCTTCTGGTTATTCACCACAGACTAGTCTTGTAAAGGAGATTTTAAAGGGACTTGTTCACAGATTTTGGCATGTTTTGAAGTTTGTCATTTAATGCTTTAAATTGATAAATGTAAACATCGGAACTAAATAGCTCCAGTATAAAACAAGAAAAAACATTAAAGAAAGAAAAAAAGTGATTCACACACGGAATCCAACCACTGACCCTTGAAGTAAAAGTCTAGCAATCCTCGTAATTTTATTATGTCACAAAATATAACTATAACATCCGAACTCCAAATTATTCAATCGTTTCGCGTTTGTAACGTTTTATAATTATCAGGTTTTAAATTCGTCAAAAGATGCATATAATGGATATATAAGAGCATGGTAAATGTTCAGTATTACTGTTTCCTCACAAATATCATAACTACAACAAAAATTTACAGATCTGAAACAATTTTTTTCAATTTTGTCAATTAACCAAAACGTTAACAAGTCCCTTTAAACACAAGTTTATATGGATACATTAACTGTCCAGAGCAATATTGCTCTGTATAAAAAGTATCTCTATATTGTCAACTAGAGATCTTAGGAAAAGAATTAGAGCGAAATTTATTCTTTCCACTCCCGCACTCCCTCTGTACTTGGCAACACAAATGTGTCAAAATCTTTGTAAATTTTTTACATTTTGTGCCAAAATTCCATGACAAATGAAAATATTATACTTAAATACCTAAAGTACATGTGTTGGACTACTTGATTCATTGGATTTGGCAATTTATGAGAAATGTCTTTAGAATTGTCTGTTTTCAACCATGCCCCTTTTAAGCAGCACCCAGTACCTATTGTGATCCTAGATCTTTCCCTAGATCTTAACACAAAAACTATACTTCTGCTTCGCTTAACTTCTTTGGACATACTACATACAAGCTCTCCATTTATGCATTCTTTTTCCAATAAAAGTCAACAAGGGACAAACATTTCCATGGTACTGGATTCAAACCCATAGCACTAGCATGTCACTTTATCACCTGAGCCAACAAAATGCCTGTATCTTCAAACTATCCCTTTATAATCAGGGATGTTGATGAACTGGCAAGTTATACCTTTCAAGAGACTTCTGTTTATAGAGTTTGAATTTAATTTCCTCAACAAATGTTGAGTCATTACGCCTTGCACTTGTCCCTCTGAATCTATACCTCGAAGACTTGACCATTTTGCAAACTCATCATTTGTCAGAATTTTTTTAAAAGCTTGCAACAAATGATGTGCAAATAGATTCTTATTCACCATAGTTCAAGGGTCAAGGTCACACTAGTAGGTCAAATGTCAAAAATTATTATAATTGATTAATGGAATTTTAATTTCATTATTTATCTGAAAATTTTGAAATAACTTGCCTCAAATGATCGCAATGTTCAGCAGCATGTCATGCACAACAGCTATGTGTATACAAAATGTATCTCAAAGCTAAAATTAACAACATAATTTCCAAACATGATCAAGCACCAGAACTAAAGGGCTCAAATGAAACTACTGGTACATTTAGTGAGGGAACAGACAAATACAAGTTGATGAACATTCACAATTTGAAAGTAACCATGATGTAACAAACCCATGATAGCCTGACATAATTTGTTATAGTTTCCTGTACATTTTAGTCAGTTTTATTAGCTCTACTGGCCAAAGGCCAGAAGAGCTTATGTCATGGCGTGGTTTCCGTGCGTCCGTGCGTTAGACTTTTTCTTGTTTACGCTTTAAACTCCACAGTTTTCATCCGATTCTTTTCAAACTTGTTCAGTGTCTTTATATTAATGAGGACTTGAACTCTTTTGAAAATGGGTTACATCAGACCGTCCGTCCGTTTGTGCGTCCGTTAGACTTTTTCTTGTTTACGCGATAAACTCCACAGTTTTCATTCGATTCTTTTCAAACTTGTTCATTGTCTTTATATTAATGAGGACTCAAACCCTATTGAAAATGGGTTACATCAGAGTAAAAAGTCCAGAATTATCTCCCCTTGAATTTGTATTGGTCCGAGGCATTTAAGTAGGTTGTTTAATTGGTTGCAATTATTAATTTAAAATAAAATAAAATATAAGCCATCTGATAATTCATTTGGTAAGGATGAAAGGATTTGTGTTTTCAGTATTCCCTTGCATGTTGACTTTCCATTCCATTGACATTCCAGCCAGTAGAGCGATTCAGGCCCTCATGGGCCTCTTGTTGGTACTTGTTTTCTCTTTCACAATCTTTATATAACAAATTACAGAATTAAGCATATGAGATAATTTCATTTTTTCCCGTTATTATATTATTATATTACAATGTTTATGTTATTATGGCTAAAAGTATGAGATTGACCAGAGATATATGATTTGATTCAGGGGATGGCAGAGGCAGCTGTTTCTGATGGTTTGCAGGATGGAGACATCAATCCTTCTGTTCTCAGGTACATTTCTGCTTGACTTCATTTTTAATGTGCATATAATTTAGCAGCCCTCTGGGTAAACCAGGCTTA
The DNA here is from genome assembly GCA_007657795.1 of Dreissena rostriformis. Taxonomy (NCBI): domain Eukaryota; kingdom Metazoa; phylum Mollusca; class Bivalvia; order Myida; family Dreissenidae; genus Dreissena; species Dreissena rostriformis. Next base: position 23,143 of record VMBQ01002183.1, read on the forward strand.
ATTCATGTGCGTAAAGTAAGGTCTCAGAGAAGCCTGTGAAGTCTGCAAAGGCTAACCACGGACAATACTTTCCGCTGAGACTGGATTATTGTTTAGAAAAACCTGCATTTAAAAAAAATTATCCATAAAAGCAGTGTGCTGTACTTTTTGCTCATTTGTTAATCCCAGTTTTCCAGAGGGCTGCTCAATTATGTTGTCATCCTAGATCCTGCTGATTAACCCTTTGCATGCTGGGAAATTTGTCGTCTGCTAAAGTGTCATCTGCTGAATTTCTAAAATTAGCATTTTCTTCGATTTTTTTTCAAAGAAAACTATCAGAATAGCAAACAGTTTGGATCCTGATGAGACGCCACGTTCTTTGGCGTCTCATCTGGATCCAAACTGTTTGCAAAGGCCTTCAAAATTCGGTTCCAGCACTGAAAAGGTAAAACAACTCCAGGTTTTTCCACTCTTAACTGGTCATGGTCTATGAGTTTCTGGCTTGACACTATAATTTAAAGTATGTTGTTGAACGACGTTATACATTCCCTTAGTTTGTTAATCAAGAATCAGTTTGCTTAACTATGAAACTATACAACTTTTTTGTGTGATGCATTTCACTATTTGATTGATTGTCCTCATAATAAAAGAGCCGCGACTGGACATGAATGATAAAACAACAGACCAAGAGACTGTTGCCTTAATTTATTCTTGAGACCACATTTAAGAGATTGTGGAATATTTCATGCCTAACACCATAAAACAGGACTACTATTAGAAAGGATTCATTACCCTTTGTAACAATTCAGTACAATCTTATACCATTTGATACAATTATCCTGATTGACAATTGATCACAGTTGATTGTGTTAATCAGAGACTTTTACTATCCAGCAAAAATTTTATATAGTATGACTTAAAATATAAATATTTAAAATAAATTCAGAATGTTTTTTAAATAAAGCGTTTAATGGGAGGATATAAATGCTTAACACCAACTATATGTAAATAGTATTTAAATATTGAATATCTACAGTCACTGCATAGATATTTTCTGTCAATCAGAAAAAAGGCATACTTATTTCTTTATTATAATATCCTTAACATGGACAATTTATCTTTGTATTTTATTTAGTAAAATTAATTGTGACTAACACGTTTGTGTATAATGATCTGAAAACAATTAATAAAATATGAATTTTCATGGACCTTTCTGTAATTATAACCCATGTATTTATAGAAAGAACTTGTTATTTCAGATCAACTTCATCAGTTTATCAAGAGACTTTCTTCAAAAACCTGCAATGCTTACGACATGACAGAACATTTTGTGATGTTCATTTGCAAGTGGAATCCCAAATATTCCATTGTCATAAAGTATGCTTACTCATTTTCTTAAAACTGAACACTTTAAGTTTTTGATAGGATCTTTTACATAGATGTGTTACAAAATCTTTATTGACAGTTTTATCAAATATTGAAATATTGTGTCTAGGTTAATGAAAGTGAGAATCATTACCCTTTTTTTACCCCCCACTTCGAAGAAGGCAGCATTATATAGCAGTTACACTGTGCGTCCGTCCCTATGTCTGGATATCCATCATAAAATTCCTGTCTGAGCCATTACTATGCCATATATTGATGGATAATAAATAACTTGTCCCAAATGTATACCATCATGAAACTAAATGTCTTGTTTAACACCCATCTCCCTACCTTAAGGGTCAAGGTCACACCAAGAGGTAAAAGGTCAAATTTGGCCATAAAACAGCTTGATAATTTATTTCCCTTTCCATAACTCTGCCATATTTTGATGGATTTTAAAATAACTTGGCATACATGTAAACCATCATAAGATGACATGTCACATGTAACAGTTGTCTCCCATAAACTCAAATATGCCACTAAGAAAAAAGGTCAAATTTTAAAATCCTGTCTCGGCCATAATTTTGCCACATATTGATTGGTTTTAAATTTGGCGGATATTTTGCAGTATTGTAAGTCAACATGACGAGTAATACTCTTGTCCCTACCTCAAAGGTCATAGTCACGCTTAGAGGTCAAAGGTCGAATTTGAAATCTACTGTGGAATATTGTGACATCTGTGTCCCTGTCTGTACTCTATCTTTTAAGTGATTTGAATTCTGCATAATTTGATAATGTTCTCTTCCAGAAAACAAATGTTCCCATATTTTTCAGGTCGTCTTAATGGCAGGAAGCACATATTTTCACGCCATGTTTGTCACAGATATGTCAGAACACACGAAAGAGGAAATTCTTATCAGTGGTGTCAGCAAGGATATATTCTCCCTCCTCTTGGATTTTATATATTCTGGTAAATTGAGCTATATTAATGAGCTGCGCTCTTGAAACCAGTCATGATGCATGTGTAAAGTAGCGTCCCAGGGATGCAGTAACCAGTCATGATGCATGTGTAAAGTAGCATCCCAGGGATGCAGTAACCAGTCATGATGCATGTGTAAAGTAGCGTTCCAGGGATGCAGTAACCAGTCATGATGCATGTGTAAAGTAGC